>UELU01137218.1:0-20394 GCA_900490025.1 Megastigmus dorsalis
TTGGTATTACTTTTTACTATTTTGGGCTGTATCAAGTTTACCCAACAGATAATTATAACGATATAATGATAATATTCTACTGACATTTCATTTGCATTGCGTTGATGAATATTATACATTTCTAGTGAAACCGTGGTGCTCAATGCAACTGGACAATTTCCAGACAGGGTCCCCTTCGTTGACGAAGATTCTCTGACCATAAAGTCTTTAGAGTACCGAGTACCGGATGAACCAATTTGTGATTCGTCTAACAATGGAACTCTGAAGATATTAACTCAAGGACTGGGCTGCAGTGGATTTGCTGCAAATCTGTTTATGGACGTGTTTGATAGAGGAACGCGATGTTCAACCTTACTATAATCATATCGAATCAGTTATGTGATCAATTACGGGTTACTTAAATGTATATTTTAAATAATAAAGAAAATGTATCTCATTTTTCGTAGTTTTCGTTGACTAACTAATTGCCTAATTATTAAATTATTGTAATTCTTAATCGAATAATTATTGGTTTGTTGGTTTAAATTTTAGTATAAAATAATCAAATATAACTTTGCTCATTCGAAAATTTTCTGCTTGAGAGAACAAAATCGCGATGCATTAGTTATAATTTAGAGTCTCAAAATATTAAATTAAGAGTTTTTAGAATTAAAATTATTCCTATCTGATACTTTGCTGATGAATAGTTCTACAAAATAATAATATTAAATAAATTTATATAAATGAATTTCGCTGTTACAAAGCTCAAATATTACGTAAAATAAGTATATTCTTTACCTTTCTTTAGTATTTCTGGAAACAACTTGCGTTATTTATTTTTAAACATCGTTAAGATTTGCTAAAGCAAAAAAAATTGTTCAAATATCTTTATCTCGGCGTTTAACATAATATCACAGTTAATTATTTATTTATTTTTAAAAACTTATTTCATTAACTCATTATTGTATATATAAATGTTTTTAAATTTAACAAATTTCCAATTAAAGGACAGAAACAAAATAAAAGAAAAAGCTCTTCTTTTGAATTTGGTTCACATTGCTCTTATTGAGATATTTTCTAAAATACTAATCAAATCATTATTACAGTATTTTAGAAAATATAGATCGATTCCCCGCAAATAAAAATGCGAACGCGAATCCGTTTCAAGTGCGAAATATAGAATTCGCAAAGGAAAGCTGAATCCCCAAAGTAGATATTATAATGAACAATACGAAAAGAGAAATAATAACTGGACAAATATAAATGTAAACGCGATTCAAAGCTCGGAATCGAGGGCGTCGTGAAATACGAAGTTCACTCGACCTCGTAGAACGTCAGCGAGCCGATTAGACGATAAAAAAATTCGCGTAATTAAATAAACAATAAAGATCAAACGAAAAAATTTAACGAAAAAAGCGTTAACACCAACAGCTAGAAGGAGCAAACTGAGCAAGATGAGCTTGATCGTTTATTGTTGTGTATAGATGACCCGTCGAAAAACTAAAAAGCGTCGTGAATAGTCGAGTCAAGAGGCGTCGTGATAAATAAGAGAAAAAATTTAAAATAGCTTCTATACTCGAAGACCCGCGAGAAGAATTATTGTACGACATCGAATCAGAAGGCGCGAATATAAAAACGATAATGTATCCTGAAATAATTGTCTACATAGAAAATACTAAAGTTAAAGCTCTAGTAGACACCGGTAGCGACATTACGTGCATATCGGAAGAATTATATTTCGCAAATATCGATAAATTCAAAACGCGACCAAAATTACCAATAATCGGAAAAATCATTAAAGGCGCGACCGGTGCGAAATCTACGCATTTAAAATTTCAAGTCTCTCTCAGAACGAAGTTCGGAGGTTTAGAAACCACACTCATTTTTATAGTGGTCCCAAAGTTAATCAAAGATTACATAATCGGGTACGATACGCAGAAGGCATTACAAAAGACACGCGGTATAATAAAATAAAGTTAACAACTGATGATAAAGACGAAATAATCTCGTTTATAGGCGTAGAGATGATCTCAAAAGAGTATTCCTCTATGCAAATCGCCATGCACGAAGACCTCGAAAACGAGGAGAGCGACGATTACGGTAATGACTTTTTTAAAAAGCATTTAACCGAAAAAATGTATGATTAATCGTACGATATTTCGCCTGAAGAAATCGCTGAGAAAATACATATGAATAAAAACTTAAATCAATTGCAAAAACAAGAATTAAGTAAACTCATCAATAAATATAAAATCGTTTTTCAGAAGTTTTCGCCGCGGAGTATACATTAACGTTAAAAGACGAATTACCCTTCTATTGTAAACCTCATCCGATTCCGTTATCGTGTAGAGACAAAGTTAAAAAAGAAATTGATAAAATGTTAAATCTTGGAATAATAAGACTCTCCTCGAGCCCTTACATAAATCCAGTAGTAATCGTAAAAAAGAAATATGCCTAGATGCGCGTAAACTTAATGATAAATTAATCAATGATTATGATTCGCCGCCGGGAGTTGAAGAAATATTCGCGCAATGCAAAAATAAAAAATTCATGTCGACACTAGATTTAACGATGAGTTTTTGGCAGATACCACTCGCTGAAAAAAAGCAGAAAATACACGGCATTTAAATGCGATAATCGAGTGTACGAGTACAATGTAGTCGCATTCGACTTAAAAACAAGCAGCACTGCATTAATACGCGGTCTAGATGAAGCTATTTACGACTTTAACGACTTTTTATTATCATTCGTAGATGACCTATGTGTAATTTCTGACACGTTCGAAATGCATTTGATGCACCTACATAAACTATTTGAAAGATTATCTAAGCATAATTTAAGAATAAATTACGCGAAGTCAAATTTTTCACAGAGCGAAGTCTACTTCCTTGGACATATAATATCGGCCGATGGTTTAAAACCCAAGCCAGATAAAATTACTACTATTAAAAACTTTAAAATACCAGGACATATTAAAGAGCTACAAGCTTTTCTCGGTTTCGTAAATTTTTATACTAAGTTTCTAAATAATTATTCTAAACATACGATCCCGTTAGTAAACCTTCTGAAAGAAGGCGTAAAATACGATTTATCGTGTAAAATAACGCCGAGTAGACTTAAAATAATTCCTGACTTAAATAAAACTACTGACTTAATTATAAAGTGTTTAAAAGAAAGTACTCAAAAAAAAATAAAGTAATCGATGCATCTAAACATAAAAATCCCGTACCGTGGTGGGATGAAGACTGCAACAAATTGAAAAGATTAAGAAAAGCGTGACCATCACAATACATACAGTTAATTGCCACGCAAGTTCGAACAACTGGAATATTACGAGAAAATATTTAAACAAAATTATGCAACACACCCAAGATAAGTGAGAACTATAAAAATTGTTCAGTTTCAATCATCATCAATACGTATCGGCATTTCAAGTTGTTCTGATGATTTTACATTTGTTCAAAATGATAAGCAATATACTTATTTTAGGTAATTTATTGAGTTTTATAAAAGCGAATTTCATTTTATATAGATATATTTAATATTGTTTTTTATAGCACTATTAGCATGTGCATCATTTACTAGCAAAGTATCAGGTGAGAATTATTTTAATCTTAAAAACCCTTATTTTAAAATTCTGAGTCTCTAAATCATAACTAATGCGTCACGATTTTGCTTTCTCAACCAGAAAAATTTCTATTGAACAAGTTCCTAGATTTAATTATTTTATACTAAAATTCAAGCAATATTATTTATAAAAGATACATTTACTTTAAAAAAATTCTTATTTGTAGCTCTCGAAGATGCAATTAGATATAGACTAACTTCGCAAAAGCATGCACATATCGAACCCAATTCAACCACCGCACTCTTAACCATGGATGGCGATGTCTATGCGAGACCGACTAGTGAAAAAAATGAATATTCTATTAGCATATACAATGTTGACTTTCGGATACATCTAGAAGACGGAGATGAAGTAAACTTAGTTACGTGTTCGTCTATGACCACAACTGGCGAAAAAATAGTTCTGCCCTATTTGGCGGTTCACGATGATGATGGATTGGTATATTGAATATAATATTAATTAAATTCAGTTTTGCAACTGCTACTGTTTCTATTTTTTTTAATAATAATCAGATTAATTTTTTTCCTAGGCATTATTGAATTTCTAATATTTTCAAAACATTTGGTCATTACAGAAGACATAATTTCAACAAAACTTAAATTATGATAAAAATGAAAAAGACTCATATAATTATAGGCATCATTTATTAATTACATATTACATACTCAAATTGGCATTACTTCTTTGTTAATACAGCTGCAGTACATCAAAATAAATAAAACCGATGAGAGATTATCTGTAAATTTTAAATTACTTATCGCTGCTCTTTTACAATTTAATAAATCGAAGCTTCCGCAAGCGAATGAAATAAAAAGCGAAGAAAGTACTAGCGAGGTAAATTATACCTTCAATAGAAGTCTATTATTGTGAACTGTAAACTAATTGGTTGAACATAAAATATGTTTTTGCAGCTCACGTATGCTGGCATTTGTCCCGTAGAATACGAAATTACAGAAAGTGAAAATTCTACTGAAACTACCTACCAAATAAAAAAAGACTATGATTTAAACGCATGTAATAAAGTTTTAACTAATCCTCTGGATAAAAATTACGGATGTCTAAACGATGTGTGCAGTACTGGTCCTAAAGTTAGTACTTACAATTATTATATCTTTTAATGCAAAGTATATTGTGTATTGTTCTTGTTCGAAAACTTATAACAATATTATTATGAATCATTTTTTTTAAATAGAGAGGATATAACTGGGATGAATTGATGATTATGAAAGCTACAAATGAAAGTGTTATTGAATATCTCTCGTATAACCAGACACTAGAATACAAAGCTTGGGAAAATTCATCTTGGGTGTTTCATTTTGATACTAGGTTCGTATACAATTACATTATTTGGATCCTGAAACAGGAACTGGTTGGTATTACTTTTTACTATTTTGGGCTGTATCAAGTTTACCCAACAGATAATTATAACGATATAATGATAATACTCTACTGACATTTCATTTGCATTGCGTTGATGAATATTATACATTTCTAGTGAAAGTGTGGTGCTCAATGCAACTGGACAATTTCCAGATAGGGTCCCCTTCGTTGACGAAGATTCTCTGACCATAAAGTCTTTAGAGTACCGAGTACCGGATGAACCAATTTGTGATTCGTCTAACAATGGAACTCTGAAGATATTAACTAAAGGACTGGGCTGCAGTGGATTTGCTGCAAATCTGTTTATGGACGTGTTTGATAGAGGAACGCGATGTTCAACCTTACTATAATCTTATCGAATCAGTTATGTGATCAGTTATGTTATATAATCAATAATTTTAAATAATAAATAAAATGCATCGCAATTTTAGTACTTTCTTATTCATATAAGTGAGTTGTAAAAAATATTTACTAAAGTATCTTCCATAAAGATATTTTTGAACTTAAGTTGTAATTACATAAATGTTATAAAAAATTGCATATGTATTGTACGGTGTTAAACTTATCGATCGACGTACAATCGTATGTGTTCAATAAATAATTCACAGGCACATATTTTAATATGTATTTAAGTTTTATTTCTTATGTGTGTATATTCGGTTTATATATAATACGCAAGCTCGAGACACACTCTGTGAGTAGACGTACTAGACTGTCGATTTTGGAGTACGGTTTCAAGCATCCCCACCATCATACGTGCCACTCACAACTCATGCATGTACATATACGCATTGTTATAATCAACATACGTGTCTAAAATAAACTAGAAATTTATTTAGGTATTAACCTTTAAATGGCATAGAACATTTTTTCATGCAAGCGCGAACTGTAATATTTCTTCTCTACGTACAATCATCATTCGATACCATCAATTATGAGATTTTTATTCATGTAAATTATCGGAGAAAAAGGTAATTCATTGCATCAGTGAATTTCTTTTTGCCTCTCCCGATGCAAAGTTAGGGGCCACATAACCAACGATGATAATTTTAGGTTCGCAAAGTATATAGCACACACACCCCGATAATTCTTTTTTAAATTCCTCGCGCGACGTCGCGCACAGGACCGTTATAACACTGCGATATGTATAAGTGGGTGAAGGGGCCATACTGAAATCCACCTGTTGTCGCTCTTAAAGACACAAATTGATACCTGCTTGTTCGCGTCTCTCTCTCTCTCTCTCTCTCTTTCTCTCTCCTTCTTCTGGTTCGCAAGAGCGAGACGAAGTATAGGAAGGTAGGAAAGGGAGAAAAGAAACCAGACCTTGAATCCGTCGATGCCGCATACGAAGTACACAAGAGACTTTGCAGTTTAGGCGTCTGGCACGTTCCGCGACATGTGCGATCCTCCCCCAATTCTTCAAGTATACGCGAAAGACACGCGCACGCGCGCGACACGTATTTATGTGTGCCATGCGCGCGCGTGTCATTATCGTTATGTGGCCCTCATTAGAGTAGGGTAACTGAGAGATGGCAACCTAATGGGTAGTCTATATATAACGATCCTGTTCAATTTTTCAAAATGCTGCGCAGAAAAATGACCTATTGTTAAGTTTGCTTCTTAACCGGATAGATATATGCGTGTGCAACCGATGATTTGCCGTTGCGTCGCGTCGATGAGTTGCAACGGTGTTGAAATATTTGGAACTAGAAACGGTATGCTATACTGTTACATTTTAGTCGTGGACTGCTATTATGACTAGGTTGAGTTTGGTAAGAAACAAAAAGGAATAATAATATACAGGTCTGAATATATTATATAACAGAACCATTATAAACTTATACTATTCTGAAAAATGATACATTTTTATTACACGCTTTTCTTTAACTTGCTTTCACGTCTGTTTGTTTGTCTGTCTGTCTATCTGTCTGCAATCAAATCTGAGAAGCTCTATTTGAAATCGTTTTTGTCGATGGAAAATTCGGAAACTTTTCTTAGACTTTGATCTCGGATCACAATGTCTGAATTCATCTGAGCTGGTTCTAACTTATTTTGGTGCTTAATTGCATAAAATAATAAACTAAATTATAATTCATTGATATATACACATTTTTTTAATTTCTTTGATTTATTAATTTTTTTTAATATTCGAATAGGTTTGAACATGCGCAATATGGGTCGAGGAAATCGCCACTACCCGAAAAGTCCAACTGTGCGCATGCGTGTTGTACCTCTACAAAATTTGTTTACAGCTAAAAAGAATAAAATTAAAAAATTAAAAAAATTAAAAAAAATTTTATAAACACTATAAAAAGCAAAGAAAACAAAAAAAAACAAAAAAAATGTTATTTCATACTGAAAATTTGATAATGAAAAATTACACAGAAAAGTGTACGCGCTCATAAAATTTGTAATTATAATAAATACACATATTTTGTAAATTTAATGAGCACTCACTCTTTTCTGCATAATTTTTCATGAGAAAATTTTCTCAGTGAAATTAAATTTATTTTTCTCTTTTTAGTATATTTTTTCGTTTTTTTTGGTATCTTCGTTTTTTTTAGAAAAATCTATTTTTAAAAACTTTTTTAATTTTTTTTATTGTTTCAAATAATATTACGTTTTTAAAACCGTAGAATAAAAAGCTTTACATTTTTCAAGACTGCAGATAATTTTTATATCCACGTGTGGTCATAGTACTACCGAGCTTATTTACTATGATACTTCTTTGTAGTTTCATTATCAACATTAATTTTTTAAGATTTATAAATTTATTGTTTTTGTAATTGTAGCTTTAATAATGAAAATTCCTTAATCTAAAGGGTTTAAAATAAACTTTACGTTTTAAAACATTTTTTTATCAAAATTTTTACATCGCATGATTTTTATTTAACAACGTTCTAGCTATACAATCAGACCCAAAATTTAGTCAAATTTAAAAATAAAGCTTTTATGATTTTAAAATATATTTTTATACAGGACTATACCAGTATTGAAGATTAAAACCAGTTAATATTGATTTACATGTGTTTAAAAGTTTTTTACCATGTTAATCCAGCAGTGCTTCGTTTATAACTTCTAACATACATTTTTTATCGCTGTTACATGCTTAAAGTATAATTATTTGTCCCCGTACAAAATTTCAAATACTTGACATCGTTTTTTCCTTAGTTTTTTCTCGTTTATATGTAAATTTTGGTATCAAATCGATAAATATTCTATAAAAATGCGAGTTAAATTGACATTTATACTTATCAATAACTTTTAAACGAACTTCTCAATCTTCCTAAAATTTTTTGGGTGACCTTGTATTGTTAAAATCTACTTATTTACAATCTTTAAAGTTTAAAGTGTGTGTTATCGTTTCTACTATATAGTCAGAACGTTCTTAAATCGTGTAATAACTATTGCACGAAAAGTAATAAAAATTTATTGAGCGACATTGGTACTTAGAAGTTTAGGTATAAAAAAGCTTTAGCTTTACTTATTTCCACATTTTTCATAAGGAATATTGGCGTTAAATTAAGAAATAAGCGAAGAATTTTTGAATATTTGTTAGCATGCGCCATACAGTGTCACTTTTTCTTCTTCAAATAATCATATTTTGTGAGTCAAACATAACGCACTCAGCTATAGAGCATAAATGCAATTAATATTCATTATTTATCGAACAGGTAACCAAAATGGCGTTTCAAATGCGGATGCATTACGCGGCACGGAAGTAAGACAAGCAAATGAGAACGAATTTCCTTTCGTCGTATCAATCGGTAATGTTGTTCCCGAGGGACCTGGAGAAAACCACTTTTGCACAGGGACCCTTATCTCGAAGAAACATGTTCTAACATCGGAACACTGTTTAGAAGGTGAAACGACTCATACAGTTCAAGTTAGTGTTGGTTCTGTTGACTTGAGAGGCGGTAAGAAATATAATGTAAGCTCTTGGGTAAAATATGACGATTGGCCTAAACAGAAAGACTATGGAGTTGAAAATGATATTGCGATTCTAACTGTAAGCTGCACATTTTCATATCGAAATTTTATAGCTGACAAAACGCATGACTTATTCACCTATTCCAGCTATCCAAAGATGTGGACAATCCAAAAGTAAAACCAGCGGTTATCTCCAAACTTAAAAATTTCCAGCTGCGAAATACAAAGGCTAGAGTGGCTGGTTGGGGCGTATCGTCTACGGGAAACATTCCTAGATATATGGAAACTGTGGCTTTGGATATCATTTTTACCGATGAGTGCATGGCGAATGTCAAAAAATTAGTTGGCAAGAGAGTCATTGTGCCGGATCCTTATTTGTGCACTTCAGCAAAGCCTTACGCACTGATACAGGCTGTAAGTCGTTCACATACATTTTATTTTATTTTTTTATTTATTTATTTATTTATATTCTGCACAAATTTGATCCTCAGGGAGACAGTGGCGGTCCGATATTCAACAGTAACCTCGAGATCCTCGGTATCAACGATTCCACGTTGCCCAAGTATCCTGTGCATCCCGACGCGATGAATCTTCACTTAGGAATTAATCATTACATACCTTTCATCAATGATATCATCAATCAATAGCAGATAATATTGGTGCACTACAAGAAGAGAATGGCAAATGAATATCTACGTGGTTGGATAAATTGAACACCACGATGAAACTTAGGACTGTATCACTGGTAATTAAACTGGGACTGATTCCAAAGATACCTAAGACTTAATGCCAGATTTATACACGTTTTCTTCATAGTTTTAGATCTACCTCACCCCCCTACTAGTACTTAATCCTAACCCCTTTCTTTCAGGCCATAATTGCTCAAAATAATAAATAAATAAAAAAATATTTATTGATTAGAATACTTTTACAACAATTTAGTGCAAGAGTTAATGTTCAATAATATTTTGTCTCCTATAACCAAACTCGATCTCGCCTACATTAGCATCTTAATAAAGACCCATTCCATATCACCCAGCAAGTCCTCATACCAAGTTCATAGCCAGAACGGTAAAAAAAAACTACTCCACGCCAGAAAGGGAGGGAAAAAAACACGAAGACAAGAGCAAAGAGCAAAGCAACAGCGCGCGCGTGTGTATCGAGCAGCGATCGAAAAAGGATGCTCTCTCGACCGTCGTATACATATATGTACACGAAGAACAAGAAACGCGATCGCACGAGCCGCCGTGCACTGTAATTACGCGAGCGCGCGTGTGCGGTTGTTCGACCACCTTATGTGCATGGGTCGGGGCGATCGCAGTAAGAGAAGCGAGAGAGAGAGAAAAAAAAAAGGTATATAAGAGCTATTGAAGGAGGAGTATTACGTGCGCAAATGATATATTTATCGGAGAGTCTATATACGCTATAGTTGCGCGTTCGAGGGAGGCTCGTACAACTTGCGGATATCGCTTTAATATTCAAGGCGGAGAAAGAAGAAGAGGGGCTCGGTGGTAGTGGTTGTGCGGCTTATAAAGCGGTTGAAAAACTGAATTTCGACTCGCTTACGCTGAATTGATTAATGGATGATTTTGAAGTGATGAAAGATTATGATACTCTCGTTATATTCAAATCACTGTTTTCACTTTTTTCCTGTTCTCGTATTTAAAAATACGAGTCGGTATAGTATACTATTTATTTAGTAACCATTTGAAGTTCGTTTTATCCAGTCGTTTCGATTTTCACAGCCGATCGATCAGCAAACGCGTCATCAGCTATATTAATTCACGCAAGTATGTCGAAACCTGTCTAAACCTAAAATTCTCTTCAAATTAACCATTGTCCAAAATTAGGGTTATCGTCGAGGCTCCAGGAATATAAACAGACGAGATCGTTGCAGGCCCATAATAGAAGAGCCCTCATCTATCAATACTTAAGAACGCACGGTCGGCACATGGGGCCGTTCGAAAGGTGGCGCTTGATTAATACGCATATGTATACACACGTTTTTCCTCGAGCTGCAGAGAGAGAGAGAGAACGTGTGCCGTGTGTCTTGCGCACGACGCGAGCCATCGGTGCCCTTTTACACGTCGTAATATATATAAAAGAGCTGGCCTTAATGGTCTTTTTTTTTCCTCCCGGGCCCTTTATTATCTTTCGTTCGGCATATTATATACACTTAAATAAATAGATTTTCGGAGGCTCCACCTACTCTCTCATGGTTTTCAGAGAAATGTGCTGTTAATTTTTGGTTTTACGGGGTGTTTTTTTTTTCGCGGGTGAGATCGGGCGCCTGCGCTTATGTAGCTTGCCGATCGCGCGGGTGTTCGATTACTTTTATATATATATACGGTATACATAATACTTTAGGGATCGATGGCAATTTCTAAATTAGCACGGTTTTAAAATTTATTTTATTTTGTTAACTAATGATAACAATGAATAAAGTAATTTTAATTAAACTTTGATGCCACTACCACAATTCTTACTTAATTAAATTTTTCATTTTTATCTCCATAGATTTACTTATAACGCTCAATTAACAAATCATACAATACTGTAACTCGATAATAACCTCATAATACTATAATCACACGTTCCCTCGCTCTAATCCCTGCACGTCGTCCCGAAAAAACAAACACCCGGTCGCCTTAACTGTCATATTATCTCATCGCAACCCTTCCACGGTGTGTATAACACAGAGATGCCGACTCTTGATGACTTTTTCACTCCGTTTTTTTCCTCTCTCTCTCTCTATCCACATGCTCGGGACACCCGTTGATGCCTCCACGGCCGAACATGTAAATTAAGAGGGTCTCGACGTCACTTTCTCTGGGGAAAGCAACGAAAAAAAAAAAAGGATTGTGGGTTTTGACTCGGAAGCCTTTACCCGCATATATGTCGACAGCTCTCACACGTGATTAACATATATTTGCCGAGTTGTAGCGACTTCTGTCTTTGATTTCCGTGACTCTTATACCGTAGTCGTAAATCACTTTACGCGTACTGTATTGTTTTTCTTTAAAGGTGGATTAGTGATGAAATAATAAATCGTTTGATTCCGCGCTTTATGGAGATTTATGGTCTTTACGCTGCAGCGAGACATTCTCATTTGTAAAATAAATAAACTAAAATTTCAAACCATGCCCAGCAAAAGCAGAACAAGCATACAATACGAAAGAGACAAGCGCAATGTTCATAACTAAAATCAAAAGTTAAAAGGAAGAAAGCAAAAGAGTCCAAGCACGAGAGAAACGCCGTTAAGAATAAACTTTCCCACTTAAGCAGTGGCGCTTTAAGGCTTTTTACAAAAGACAAGACCGCCAGGCAGCATATATAAAGCCTAGCTCCAGCAGAGACTACAGCAGAAAGCAGAAGAGGGAAAAAACTGACGCGAGTGCACAGGCAGTTCCATCAAGAAATAAAATTCCCATAATGTTGTGTTTTTTTTCTCTCTCTCTCTCTCTCTCTCTCCCTCTCTCTCGTTCCCTAGCTAAAAGGAGTTTTCCACAAAGACCTGCGCTTTCCGAGTGAATTCTCGAGTAATCATCTGCCTGAGTGCTCGCGAACGGACAAGTCTCTCTCGCTCTCACACACTAAGCGTATACAAGAAAAGAAGAAGAG
This sequence comes from Megastigmus dorsalis, assembly GCA_900490025.1. Classification (NCBI taxonomy): domain Eukaryota; kingdom Metazoa; phylum Arthropoda; class Insecta; order Hymenoptera; family Megastigmidae; genus Megastigmus; species Megastigmus dorsalis. The sequence goes on from UELU01137218.1 coordinate 12,539, forward strand.
GAAAAAAAAAGCCTGGAGCTCGGGGGTCGAAAGGATTGCGCCGCGGAGAAATAGACATTGTCGGTCTCCGCTGGACCATAAGAGCGATTCGTTACGTATATACATGCGCCGAGGCGCAGCTCGTCAGATTGGGATCTCTCCTCTCTCTCCCTTCTCATTTACAAAAGACCCTCGAAAGATATATTCTCTAACATGAAAATTGATCTATTTCTCGATGCTGGACGATTGCTCTCTCTCTCTGTGTCTGCTTGTTTTTTTCTCATGTACGGTGTGTATATCGGTTGGAAATTTGTTTCGAGCCGATAAGGATCGTAATCCATAATCCTTTTTCGTCGATGCCCCCGAGCGAGTGTGTGTGTGTGTGTGTGGATAGCGATACACCGAGGATTTGTGTCCGTCGAAGATGTCTTTCTTATATTACTTAAATCACAGCTCATGTGCGCCTAATGTCATTGTGCAGGGAATTTAAGAGCTGCTATATACGGCTTTTAAAGGTGTCTCCATTGAAAGTGCATCAGAAGTTTCTTTAGCATTTGCTCTGGTTATACTCGCATCGGCAATATTTATGGCACAAATGTACCATTGTGAGACTAAAGAAACTGTTTCGTATAAATACTTTTTTTTACAATGAATCGATAATATTATTATACATGTACATGTTTTTGATGTATCCGCAGGCTGTGCTATTAAGTGTCATTTATACTCGATGCAAAGTACAAATTAATTCTTTTCAAAAACGTGATAATAAAGAGTAAAGACCTATTGTCTATTATATGAGTAATCCAACCACCCCCACAAAATTTCTATCTATAGCCAACAACCGCGCGCAAATATCGATCCCTCAACCTGATCAAAAAAGTGCCACTCTCTAATCTCCCCAAAGTCACTTCTCAGCGCACCTACGTAATGTTAAAAGCAAAACACGACCGGCTATATAAAGCGAAGCAAAGTCAGCCTTGGATATATACACTCACACACTCTATATACCATTAAAAAGGCTTCTTCTCTCCCTCCACCTTCGCACAACGGAGTCGCGCTTACTCCATCTCTTCTAATCTAATTAACGGGCGGCCGAGGGCGACTCTTCTTCAGTTCTTCGTCGTCCCCCGCCGCCATTATTCATCATTGATTAGAACATTTCCCTTCGGCGCTTTCACGAAATAAGCGCAGCTGTTTGCCACGACTAGGCCGTATAGCCGCTGCTCCACTCTTTTGCGCAGATGCCCTCTGACTCTGTGTGTTCTTCGATAAACACAAAGTCCCTTTTTCGAGCTGTGGGAGCTTTCTCTTTCGCTGGGTCTAGGCCGGCACGTGTCGCGCGGGTCCTCCTGTCCCGCCGCTTCGGATAATTAGTATAGATCGAGGTGGACGGAGAGAGGACGAGTTTGGATGGTCGACTAATCGGCCGATCGACGTCTGTCTGTAGGTCGTGGATGAGACTTGCTATGGACAATGTCAGGCTTTTGCTAAATTTTGGTTGTTTTCAACAAAAGGTCTGGAGAAATTAATTTTTTTATTTTAACTTGTGTCGATCAGTTTTGAGCGATCAGAAATATTTTCTGCCGGTATGGACAACAAAACCTTTTATACTGTGTATTTCGGACACTGAATAGCTTTAAATAAAATAATTCTAAATTCCCCAAGCGTCGAATCAAAAAGATGTTTACTTTAAGGAAATGTTATTTAAACGAAAATAATCGTAGCGAACGTCAAAAATAGCATTTAGCCGAAAGCCTTTTAGTCGCAGAAGCAGCGTCACCCTTCAACAGATGCGCGTCTCTCCCAAAACAATGGCACTGCACATAAACAAAAATACTCCCATTATTCCAAACAGTCTAGAAGAAGGTATACCTACACATTCTATACGCGCAAGCCAAGAGCCATTATTTCTGCTCTTTACGTACACCGAAAAACAGTGGAAGCACCGCCGTTGCCGCGCGAGCCGCGCACGCGCAGCTCATATACGTCGTAGGCGTAAATTGTTTTTACGATCGTCGTGTCCTAGTCCCTACAGAAGAAGAAGAGCCGCCTCGTTAATGAAATGCGACAGCTGAAGCACGTGAAAGAGAAGTCGTAGATACAGATCGACACGATGGCCGGACTGCGTATGGATGGTAAGACAAAAAGGGATGTGTCCGAGTGCGTTATACATATACTGCGAGGAAGTGCTCGAGTTTGGACGCGCGCTTTCACTTTTTCGGGGATCACGCGTAAAACGTGATTTACGCTCCTCGGCTATTTTCCTCGGAAAAACAATTACGGAGTTGGTCCACTGTTTTTTTTCTTTTCACGTTCGGATGATCGGGAGCTTCTTACGGATGCTGCTGCACGTCTTGACTTTAGGATCTCTCGATGCGACATTCATAGGAAATAAGACATACGTTACGCGCTTTGCACCGTGTTCCTAGGAGGGAAAGCTGGACGTGAGTGACTCATTCCATTCGGTGACCACACGATGACGCGTAAAAATTCCCAGTGGATTCAACCTTCGAGCCAGCCAATTATAAAATTAAACGTTCCTATCAAGGGGTTGAATCTCCGCGCGTTGGCTCAGATGAGCGACTGTATTATTTTTCCTTCTTTTTTCCTTCCCGGCTGCTTTCCAAAAGAGTTTTCTCCCTTCTTTTTTTTTTCCCTCCCTGAAAGCATAAGCGCGGAGAGATTAGAATTATAAATGGACAGGTGGAGCAGCGGCGCGTGTGCTTCCAGCTGCGCACGAGGCAACCATCATCCACCCTCGATAATTATCCCTTTTTCCTCGGCATTCCCGTGTGTCTTCGTCGGACCGGACGAGCTGAGCTTCTTCGCTTTTCCTCGCCCGCCACCGACGTCTTCACTGATATCCTGTATAAATATGCATATTTTGAATAATCCTTAAGAACCTGTTTCCTTCTTTTTTTTTTGCCACAAATGATGTACGATCTTTTCGTATGTGAAGTATTATGATCGATCGTCGATTTACGATAAAGCGCTTACAACATCTTTTGGAACTAGTAGAGAATACCGTTATGCCAATGGTAGATTCGCCACGATGAGCTGAAAGATCTTACGAGGCAAATTTTTAAGTACGACAGATATAAGGATCTTCCGTTTGGAATGCAGTCGGTGCTCAGCTATGTTCGGCACGCGAGGCTCAAGCCGTTCATCCCAGCCTTAAAGCCTTAAAGTTCGATTCGTCGTTATCTCCCACGCGCTATCGAAGCACATTACACCCAAACTTTTACGAAAAATCGACTGACGCACAGCTATAGAGGGAACGGATAGATAGAAAAAAAGGAGGATGTATAGGTCTGTCTAGAAATCCCGAAAATCCCGAGTGCGTGACGAAGCTCCAGTTTTACGGTTTTAACTCCGTCTGCGCCTTTTGTCTCGGAGAAGGATTGATAATGGGACGCGTCGCTTTTAAGCCACCACGTCGGGGATATATACTCGAGATGTGTCGCGAGACGGAGACGACGAGTGTCTCGTAAAGTAGAAGGGTATATATACTTAATCGAGAGGGAGTAGATTTTGGGTTTCTGGAAATATACTGATGGATATAATGCGCGTGCGTGCAATTAAGGAAAATGGAAACAAGCGTCTTTGTATATATATAGATATTTGTTTGACTCGTGGTTTTTCGGTCTTTATTTATTTTGGCTCTTTGGAGTATTTGTGTGCGCGTGTGTGGAGAGAGATTGGCACGATATAAATTAGTGGACATAAATAAATTTGATCTTAATTTTGACATATTACGCGCATATATATTATCTTGAAAGTCTATGTTAAACGAGGATTTGTGGACTTTAAGACTTGTTCTACAAAATGATTGATTGTGTTTGTCTTCAGCTTGAACACAATAAACTAGTTCGGCAAAATGCAGTTTAATAAAAAATTCAGTCCGTCGATTTGTAAATATGAATCGATGATTTTCGAGAACATCTCAGATCGTGAATTTCCGATCAGGAGGTGGATGTTTGCACAAAGTGTTTTGTATACGAGGGAGCGACGAGTACAGTACCTCGATCGTTTTACGATATAAATTCTTTCACTTCTCGTATACGCTCCGTACCTTTTTCTCCCTTATCCGTACAAATATTTTCGTTCCTCCGTACTGATAATCTTGGAATGCACTGAACCAACCTCTTCCGTTTTATTATTGAATAAATAGTACATAATATACAAACCACTGAGGGCGTAAATTTCTTCCTCTAATCCGCCGTTATTTATGTAGGTACATACACACCTTCGTGCACCACCTGATAAACTTGTAAACCGAGACTTTTAGGTATACCCATAACTCTTTTCGTTATTTGAAATTTTAAAACTTTAACCAACTACTTTGCTAAATAATTAAATGACCTAAACGTTTGTACGACGAAAGGCAAAAGCACAATGTATCAATTTAAAAATTAATTTGAAAAAAGTAAACGTTAGACCCGCGGCGACCCGTTCCACACAGCTTATAAACCCATAAATATCGATCGTAAACTATACTACGTATATATATCCAGCATCGCTCGTAGCCCCGCGTCCGTATAGGCGTTAGGAAGTGCATTAAAAGCGCCGTCAATAAAAGCATCGCGGCAGCAGCAGCGGCACACCGTCTGTTTTCCCCGGTCTCGGAAACCTCCTACACCACCACGTGCGCGTGTGCCTCTCGCGTGGATACATAACGGCCTATTGGGGAGGAGAGACAGAGAGAGAGAGAGAAATTTCGGTAAGAAGGGCATCATTTAAGCTCGAGTCAAAACGTTTGGAGGAGGGAAGGAGATAGAGAGAGAAAAGAGTGGAATCGAGTAAAGGACCTAATGCAGCATTTGTACACTCCTCCCTCTCTCTCTCTCTCTCTCTCTCTCTCTATCGCTTAGTCTCCTCCGGCTTTATACAATATTTTACTCGGCTGGAAGCTGGGAGTTGCGGTGCTGTTGCACCCGGCTCCCATAACTCAACCGCCTCAGTGCGTTTTCTTCGCTTGACTCTTTCTCATCCCTACCTTTCTTGGGCCTATTGACTTCGCTTGGACCTAAGCATCCAACATTCTTACATAAACGATATACGAAGATATACATTGGCTTTAACATTTCCAACACTTTTTGGCTATAGCCTCGATATGTTGCTCATCGGGAAGTACTTTTTTGATTGATTTTAGTCAAAATATTATTGGTTCATTAAATGTACAGAGAATGCACAACAAATCACAAACTTAGAAATTTTAAACAAATTTTTCATCCCTTACATTTTCTTTTTGTTTAATGAATATTTTTTCAATCTAATGCTATAATAACGTTATCTTTGATCTGATTCCAGACTTTTCAATAAAATAATTAAGAACAAGAATATCCAACAATTTAACATTGTTTCTCAGCACCTTGCATCGCCGCCCGACATCGCCAAAACGCGTTAACCGTTATTCCAGGAACCATTAAAGCCACGACTATAGCGGCATCCGAGAACCGTACGAAGTAACCCCCGAACAAAAAGAAATGAGGGCGAAACTAACAGAACCTCAAAAGAGGGAGAGGTAGAGAGACACAGAGAGAAAAAGAGTTTAACGGGCGGTAACGCAATGCATTTTAGATTCCGTATATATAGAGAAACTGACCGCACGCACATACACTGTCCGTGAAAAAGGGCTGAGAATTTATGGGTCGCAGCTGATGCACAAGTCCACGCGGCTCTCTGACTGCCCGTTGCGCACGCGAGCTTTTCTCTCTCTCTCCCCTCAGTCTGAATAGCGAGGCGAACTAAACAGGCAAGAGAGAGAGAGAGAGAAAGAGCTGGGTCTTGAACGGAGGCACGGCTATAGCGGTAATAATTGACTGCAGCGTGCGTGCGACTCTGCAGCCGCGTCAACTAATGCGCTTCTTTTGCTCTTTGGCGCGTATTTCTATGGTACTATGTAGTATGCGTGCAGTGTGTAAAGAGAAAGAGAGAGAGGGGATACGGCGACGACTGCGATTCTTATCGCGGATGATGGCTTTTTCTGGCTTTTCGACTGGCCCACGATCTTCTCTCCAGGTATATGCAAGCCGTCAACGTTTTCCTGCATTTTGGGAAGTATGCCGGACTGACGGAGATAATATTTAACTCTGATTTTCGGTATACAGTGCATTCCAGGGATTTATTTATTTCAAATGCGAAATTTATTTCCATTATGACTTCTATATAAAAGTAATGCGCAAATAGATGCAACACAAATATATTCGAGCGTTCTGTTATATCATATATATTAAACACCACAATTATATTTGTAATTTCCTTTGCGTTCAAATATTAATGCTCGGAAAATAGTTTCATCTTGACTAACAATAATCAGTTTATGTAGACGCACTACTGTAATGATTGTGAAAATTGTTATCGTTCAGCTACTCTGTAAAATGTGTTATACCAACCGAAAAGCCGAAAATGTCGTCGATTCAAATTCCAAAATGCCAGATTGAATTCAATCCTCCCGAGCGCTCGAGGCCTCGCATCCTAATCGAAAGGGGAAATAAATTCCGAGGAATATCGTCGGTTAACTTGGCACACGCAAACATACACACGTAATCCGCAGCAGGACCGTCGCCTCTAAAGATTCGCTTAATTCTTTGCTTTCCCAGCAGCTCACCCACTGCACTGAATGGCGTAGGAGAAAAAGAAGAAGAGAGTCCCCAGACGATGGCGTCGACGCAAGGAAAAAACCCCTTTAGAGCCTTAAGTCCTCCTTTTCGTCTGATGAGCCTTTTATGACGTAATCGCGTTGGCGGCGCTCGTCTATAGCTCTAAAACCCCTTTGAGGCGCGACGGACCGCGCGACGGGTTAGAATCAAAGGCGCGGAGAGATGTAAGTCAGAAAGAGGAAACGCAAGCACCGGCGGCTTTCGGCGTTATGTATGATCGAGGAGAGTTTGTTTATCCGATGTGCCGCTTAATCGCGGTGTGAAAAGTACGCGTGACGTGAGAAAACATAAATTATCGCCCTGTACAAACACATACCGGATGAGTTGGGTTTGAAAAACAAAATTCGCCCCAGATATTCAAAGGATTATTTTTATTCCAGATCTATATGAATGACAGATAAAAGGACGAGTGAATGCTTGGCTGTAACAATGTTTCAGTTTCGCTTATTGAACATTCTAATTTCAATTTCGATCGTTGACAAGCTCAAGTTCTTTTGTAACCATAAAAAATTTAGACACATACAGTTCCTTCAGGAATTCTTAATTTTCTTTCCGCTCTTCAATCAATTCATGGTACAAGAAGCCTTTCCCAAATCGAGCACAGCTTGCAATCGTCGTTCTTCCTTCTCACCAAAACCATAATCACGCAATAACCCTCTCCTTCTCCCATAAAAAAAAAGTTCCAGCGGTTCAACGATCCGCAAAAGCAGCCGCAACACACGACCGCATCGTTCAGCCAAAACAAATCTCCTAAACACGAATAAAGAAAGCAGAAGGGAAAAAAAGCGAGGCGAGTAATCTAGCGGCCGTGTCGTCGATACACAGAGAGAGAGAGAGAGAGAGAGAGAGGAGAAGCCCCCGTGGAGGTGTTAGCGCGGTTTCGGTGTCCACTCGAGGAGCACGACAACGCGTAGGCGGATTAACAGGGATGGCGGGGGGAAAGAGAGACATGCAGCGAATACTCGCCTACCGAGCGCAAAATCCTGATCGTGTTTCACGAGCTGCCACCTCTCAATGAACCTGATCCAAAGACTCTTGCGCACGCGGCTCGTCTCCATTAGCGCGCCCACCAACCTCAAAGGGAGCTCCACGATGTATATATGTCGTCTCTCGCGGTGAGCCGACTACTCGCCCTGCAGCGGATGTGGAACTATAATGCCTTATATGTGCGCTATATAGCTACCAAAATACGGTGGCGATTTGTGTGTGTGTGTG
>UELU01137218.1:20414-34444 GCA_900490025.1 Megastigmus dorsalis
AGAGAGAGAGAGAGAGAGAAAGCGAGCGAACAGCCGTGGTCGTCGAACGCAGTAATCATCGTCATTCGTCGTCCTCGCAGCAGCAGCGCACTCGGCAACCGATACACACAGAGAGAGAGAGAGAGAGAGAGAGAGAGAGAGAGGAGAAGCCCCCGTGGAGGTGTTAGCGCGGTTTCGGTGTCCACTCGAGGAGCACGACAACGCGTAGGCGGATTAACAGGGATGGCGGGGGGAAAGAGAGACATGCAGCGAATACTCGCCTACCGAGCGCAAAATCCTGATCGTGTTTCACGAGCTGCCACCTCTCAATGAACCTGATCCAAAGACTCTTGCGCACGCGGCTCGTCTCCATTAGCGCGCCCACCAACCTCAAAGGGAGCTCCACGATGTATATATGTCGTCTCTCGCGGTGAGCCGACTACTCGCCCTGCAGCGGATGTGGAACTATAATGCCTTATATGTGCGCTATATAGCTACCAAAATACGGTGGCGATTTGTGTGTGTGTGTGTGCGTTGGTGGATGCGTGGCTCGTCTTGCGGAAAGTTTTTGTGCGAGTGGTTAGGATGGAAGCTGCTTGCGGCCGAGCCGTCGTAACGAAGAGATGCAGACTTTCAGTTTCATCCGGTTGATCGGCGATAATGATGTTCTGCAATTTGTACAATAAATATTTTACACCCGGAGAATTTCATTTAGTCGCTCATAGTACGTGGCACAAGTTTATCTCGTCATCGTTAATTATTATTTTTTATCCAGCTTCATTCGGGTAATCTTTAAAAAAGAATCAATAATTTCATTGCATCAAACGCGTCTGATTCAATTGAATCGATCATTGGAAAACACTTTTGACGCCAGAATTCCAGCCGCATTCCAAGGTCAGTCAGCGTATACCCAAAAGGAATATAACGCTCGTATCCGACCCATACTAAAGACCGAAAACCGCACAAAGCCTCGCAAGTATTATACCGAGAAGCAAGGGAGAATAAAAAAAACGTGAGACTCATCAGCCGCGGAAAACCTTCGACCGATCACGCCTCAAAAAAAAACTCCCGGAGAAGAAAGAAAGAGGAAAAACGCGGTCCCTTTCGGAAAATTCTCGGAGGTCGTTACATCCGCGCAGTGTCCGCAAAGTGCAAGCAGACGGTAGCAGTTTATGTGCATATAGTCGAGGCCGAAAAACGGGACACACCGACCGTCTGATTTATTGCATCCCGGGGTCCTGTGCATAGTCGTAACGTCAGCCGACTATCGACTCTCTTAAACACGCGCAACGTAACTCAACGCAACCCTTACCTATACATATATATAACTCGACCACCGAGAAAGTACCGTGAAACGACCAAACGCGGGGAGAGGGAAGAAAGGGGACCAGGAGATAAGCGAAGTGACCGAAAACGAGGAGACCTATACTGTGCATTGGACATAATGTGCTGGTTTTCACGTCGCCTTCTCTCTTTATGTCCTTTTTTTTCTCTTTTCCTGCCTTTTGGCCACTTACTGCAGCCGACTTGTTTGTTCTTTGCTTTAAGCTTATGACTGGTGGACACTGCATTTTTTCGTTTGTTCGGCGTAATGGGGCGACGTGTCGCCACGATCGTGCTATCGTTATTGCGTTACTTGTCCTTTCTCTGTAGACCTATGATTGGCTTTTTCATGATGGGTAAGATTTCACCATAAAATTCCCTGAAATTTAAAAACATTATTTTATTATATACTCTTCCGAAAATATCTATGCTGAAAATTTATAACATATACACGCAAAGGCCAATTTGTAGCAATTATAACAACTAATTCACCTGTCAAGATATTAATTACGCGCTTATGATTCAAACAATCATAGTATCTAAAATTTGAAAATAAATATCTTATTCAAAAACTGGCAATATAATAAAAAAAAGGGCTGACAATAACCCGCAAGAATCCATGAACATCACAATGTCTATAATGAACATTTCTAACCATAAACGACTCCCCATATATATAGAAAGAGTAAAGACAGTAAATGAAAAAAAATCTCTTCGCATTTTCTTAGAAGCACGAAAGCAGCTCAGTATACCGTAACACTTCGATAGCGGCATAACAGTAAAGAGGAAGAAAGATAGATCCTCGTCTATATACCATGGAGAAAAGAAAGAGAGAGAGAGAGAGAGAGAGAGAGAGAGAGAGGCTGCGGGACCGGAAAGAAAGGAAAAAACGTTTGCCTCCTTAAAGGGAAAAATTGTGTCGTCTACGACCCCCACCGTTTCCAACGTGTGTGCGTGTGTGCACGACCTTCCGAGCGATTTTCAGCGTTACATATATATACGGACCACCGCGAGCAATGAGGACGTCGCTCGGCCATTGTCCATCCTCCTCCCTCTCGTAACCAGAGCGTAGCGGCGCTGCACATACCTACACAGACTTTTCGCTGGAAAGGAAGCCATCACTCTTTCGGCCTCTGCATCGCATCCCTTTTGCCCACTGTGCACACGCAAAAGGAGAGCTTCACGGCCCTTTTTCAAGACTCTCACACACGCACACTCTCGCTCGCTCTCTCTCGCTCTCTATCTCTTGCTCCGCTTTTTTCACATCCTTCTTCAAGATGCTGCGGCTGCTGCAGCTGGGGATGGAGAGAAAGATCCAGTTGTCCCGTGCGGCATCCTTGCGCAGCCCCGACACCTCGCACAGCGTGAGCTCACATTTATATACGTTGGATTCACTTGACGAGGTGTCTCTTATTATTATATAGATGTCGCAATGATTTTCCGAGGCTTGGACTGAAATGTACAAGTATTGCGGATATACGATCGTCACGCGAAATTCCAGCCGGTCAACATATATCACTTACATATGTATACATGATATCTTGTTATCACAAATAATGGTGTCATATAATATACATAGATAATTGTCTCACTTTTTTGTTTTGCAGAATTAGTACACCTTAAGTATATTATCTTATTTCCCGTATGAATGTGCAGTGTTTTATATCATTTTGAAAAATGTCAATTATTTAAACTTGGGTTAAGTATTAACACGAACGCTGAACGAAAGTTTTGCGTTATTGAACAAAGAAAAGTTTTGTTTTATTGTATTTTACAAGTTTTACATTTAATACTTTGGTGAAAAATCAATTATTTTCAAGTTAAGGCAAGAAAATTGATGATTTTTTCAATTTTATGCGTTTTCCTACTTGTGCGACTAGCTGAAGATTTAAAATCAAGAGATGAAAAAAGTAATAGCAGTACGATCTAACATTAGAATTTTTCGTAGTTATGAGCGACTAATCTCTTATTTTGAGAAAATTGAATAAAAATCCATGTTACTATTTTTGTTCATAACTCAGTTTGTGAATCCTTTAGCACAATTTTATACGTGCAAAGTGAACGGAGAAAGAAGCAGCTTTAATGTGAGACTTGTTGCGTATATAAAAATATTGATTTTTTACAATGTTATAGAAGATTGAAAATAAATAAAAAATAAGCAATAAACTGATATGAAATAAACGGTATTGATTGATAGACTTTTTTGCATTAAACTTGTAACCATTTTCTCGTATTTACGTTACTCTATTTGTATGCAGTAAATGCAGATAACAATTTTTCACATATTTGTTCTAAAATAATCGCACGGTCTAAACTTTAAAATTATTTTGTCATTGAAAAGCATTTAAGTAGAATAAATTTAGAGCAATGCAAAGATAAATTTTAATGATTTTGGTATCAATTAGTAATGTTCGATAGAAAGTCAATGTAAATATTATAATCTGCGTCAAGTTTTGAACAAAATATCATTTTTTGCGTATCCTCCGTATAATTTATAAAACATTTTTTGTTCGATAATCTCGGTTATAATCTCCATTACTTATCAATAATCAATAATTATTATTATCCTAATTATTGGATTAAAATGAAACCTAATCTTTGAATGAAATAAAGATCATTGAAGGGTGACATGAAATAAGGGCATAGTGCGCATTCCTTATACTAAGATACCACAGCTCTTATTCCACGCAGCCCCTCAATTATTGATTAATCTTTTCTTTATGCGAAGACATTCTTTTAGCTATAAGATAATATATAAAATTATACTTTCAATATTATATTTATAAAAAAAATCTAGACAATTTCAGTTTCAGCGGGGAAATGCTACGTTTATGTATCTTCAGACAATCCATTGTGCATCAGGTTCTCTAAAAAAAATGAGCGTGATTGCAAATCTTCGGGGCATCGGATCCGGCTTTCTGGCAGGTTTACCAAATCTCATAAAGCATGTGAAAAAGAGTTTTTGAATTTCCCCAGTGGAAATTTCAAATGTAAAATAGTGTATAAAAATTTATCCATATCTTTTTGAAATCAATACATTTTTAGAATCAAAAATTATTCTATACATAAGTGTACTTAAATTTACGAAAGTGTATATAATATACATTATGATGCTGAACATTCGTAGGCTTTGATATATTTGATAATTTCCACTGGAGGTCTTTTCCCTTCAATCTTTATTCTACCTTCTGGCATATCATTAAAAATCGTAACCACTACTAATAATGAGATTAGCTTAGATTTTACTTTGCTCCTATAAGCGCACCCTAACGTAAAGAAAAACAATGAGCGAGCAGTTAGTTCAATTCGAAGGCTCCACCTGTCAAGGTCTGGAACTCCTCATCCCCACTAAATTCACCGATGCCGATCGAAGGGTTAAATCCCATGTTGTGGCGCCCGTCTCATCCGTTGAGACTGCAGACCTCCGGGAAAACCCATCGTGCATACATAATGTCTTGGAAAAAACAAAGATTCGACCAAGTGCAGCTCAATATATACATATACAGTGCTTTTAGCTGAAGGCTTAAAGTCAAGAGATGAAAATCTGCAGCAGCGGCGCATTATCCGAAACGGAATGCACCGAACGATTTTATAATTGCGGTTTTTAAGTGCTTCGGGTGCGGCCATGCGTGTCTCCCGCACGAGGCATTAGCTTAATGCCCTTTTTTTGCTGTCGACTGCGAAATACTCTAACCCCTTTTTTCAAGTCTGCAATGGGTTTTCCGATGGATCCACGCAGCGTCTGCCATGTGTGTGTGTGTGTCGCAATTGGCACATGTAGTCTGCTTAGGAGACACAGAAATATACGTACTCGTATATCCTAAACGCTTGTAACTCGCCCACAATTAAACTTAATGAATTTCGATAAAATTGGAAAATTAAAATATACACATCATTAAAAGCAGCTCAAAAAAGCTAATCCGCTTTGACGATCAAGAGCTTTAAAAATACACCGCATTGCCGCGAAAGCGCGCCGCTGAGTATAAATACCCGGAATGTAATTTCAATGAAGAGAATCTATAGTCGAAAGATAAAAGGGAGGAAGAAAATAAGAAACGAAAATAGTGGAAAAGTATATTTAAGTCCATGGAGTGGAAGGGAGAGTGAGAAGAGAGTGAGATGAGGAACCGATTCGAGGTATAGGTATATATACAAGTGAGGCCCGCGAGCGTGGCACACATCAGGCAGGGATAAGTCGTATGAGGAATTAAGGACCGGGTGAAGGGGAGTAGAGAAAAGAAGGACGACGCACGCGTGACAGCCGGAATAAATAAAGCTCTCGCGGCGCGCGCTCTTGTATATACGCGCGCATTGTTGTGGTCCTCCCTGCGCTCTCGACCTTTTTCGAGTCCTTCGATTTCCTTTTTACGTAACGCACGCATATGGGATGCATAGAGAGAGAGAGAGAGAGAGAGAGAGAGAGAGAGTCGCGCGAGGACCGGCCCACACTTTTTGATTTCATCCCGGAAAATTCGTTTCCGGTCTGGGAATTTTTTGACGATTGACGTGGATGGACACCAAAGAGAGATGGAGAGGTTCTTTGACGAGCGTCGAGTCCACGGTCTGCTCTGCAGTGATGATTGATATGCTCTCGTGAGGTATGCTGCGAAAAGCCCGGATAAACGTTGGATTCGAGTTACTTCTCGCGTACGAGCGGCAGGTCTTTCTTGAAGTGGATAAACTTAAGTTTCGAGTAAGAAGAATATTCACGTCACTGAAAAATTTATTTTGATTCTCATTGGAATCAAAATGAATTTCTCGAAATATGCATAAACATGCATAAAATTAATTGCAATCAAGGCGCAGTTTGGTACAGATTTTGTGCGAAACTTATTTTAGAAGTTCTTAGGTTAATGAGTAGATTGTGAATATTATTAAGGTGACACGAGGAAAGGAAGGAAAAAAATAGAAACACAATTAACTTTTGCTAAAAGGTCTTATTTATTCGTATACGTGATGCGTCCATTGAAATTGTACATTGAATTAAAATATTGCAAAAAATTGAGACTATTTGAAAATGGAAACAGATAAAACTGTTAGCAGCACTTCTTCCCTTGTAGTTATCTTAACGGATCACGGGATATACTATTTTTCCTGTTTTTGTATCAATGCAACTACAGTCATTGAGTTCTGTGCATTTATTTTTGTGAAGTTTTTTAAGTTCACATATTGCGTCACAATACTCTTGTGTACAGACTGCAACAATTAAAATATAATCTCGTTATTTAAAAAATATTGAATAGTATTGATAAATAAATTAAAAGATTTTAAAATTATAAATTATATTTTCTTATTTTGTTGACAATCCATTAAATCTTAAAATTTAATTTAAATACATTTTTCCGCCCTAGCAGAAATGTTATAGAGTTCCTAGCCAGTTTTTACCCAGATTTTTTAAATATATTGAATTTTCACTATAATCTCTGGATCTGGGAATTTTATCTAGATTTGACTGTAAAGTAAAAAAAAATTAAGCAACAACCCGAGACAAGTTCCTACTTAAATATGGTTTAGAATACATTTTTATAGTTTCAGACGAAAAGAAAATTTGATCTGTGACGGTCTGCATCATACATTTGAATGGAATTAGCCATGTACTTGAAAATTGTTTAAAATAGTAAATCAAAAAATCCGTACTTCATCATCAAAAATCTAAAATTAACTATTAACATAAATTTTCTACAGAATAATTAATTAGTTACATGTAACTTACTTGGTTTAATAATAGTAGACTGAGAACTTGCAAAGAAGCATGCCAAAGCAATGAGAAGCACAAAAACAAAAGTCAGGGTCTTCATGATGCGATTTTTTGTTTTTCTGCGATTTCGATTTTACTTCCCGTATCACACATTGTAGCTTCTTTCTACTCGCAACTCTTTTATACGTTGAAATTTTACGATCGAGAAAAAGTAGATAAGATAAAGAAGGAGTTATTAACATAAATTCGTGCACATTACTATATCTCAGTTTACAATTGTACATTTTGCTTTATATAAAATATACACTAACGCACAATAGAAATCATGAAATAATTAAAAAATGAATACGAGATAAAATAAAATTTGTTAAAAAGAGAGCAATAAGTCCAATTTTCGCCTCGCTTTTATATTTATTGTAGTGTTTCTGCTTCCTTATAAAGAAAGCTTGGTAAATAAAAAAATTTTTTGAAATTTTTTTTTCAAAAAACGAATGACGAACATTTTTTAAGGATTCCTGTGTACAAATAAGCGATTTTTTGTCATATATTTTCGAAAATCAGTTAGTTGTGACTATCAGAGCATATTATAAAAAATGAGATGTAAATATAAGATAAAATCATGATTAGATAACAATGAGGTAATAAGGAATTATGGTAAAAAAAATATGTTGATGTTATCAATCATACCCTCTATAAGTGTATTTTTCATTTTATGTATTATAGCTTATATATTTTTTTTCTGTATGTTTATATTTGTATATCGATGATAAAAACCAATTCATTTTATTGGTCAAGTACGACAATTATTCTTTTTCAATGATATATTCCAATATTTTTTTTGTTTTCCACATGTTTAACTATTATTTCTCGATTGGCTTGTTTCTCATGCCTTTTATCATTTTTATTGCTTTCCGCAGGTTTCGCGGTAAAATAACCGTAATTTTCATGATTCAATTAAGAAAAACGGTTCAATACACAATCCACTTCCACGATTTCAAAAATGGCATTTTCAGTACTGATTTTGAATTGGTTTGAATACATTTAGAACTTATATTTTTCAATTTTGTTTTGAATTTGAGTATTAGGTTAGTAATTTGTGTTTTTAGTATAGATTTGTTTTTTTACATTGATTCAGATTTCGAATTTTAGTAGATTTAAGTTATTTTTTTTGTAGAATATTTAGTATATATGAAAAAATTTAATAAGAAATTAGATAAGTAAAATTATTAATTAAAGATATTAGAAAAGTAAAATTGAGTATTATATATATTTTAGTTCTGCAAGTGTTGAACGGAATGAAGTAGTAACAGATTTAGAAAATTCCCTGTTTTTTTTTAAACAGAAATTTTAGAATTTTTGATAAAAATTATAACTTTAGCAGATTTGCATGGTTTTATTGGTGGGATAATTTCTAGCTAGTCACTAAAGGAAAAGAAAAGTTTTATTTAAATGTTATTTGAACTATCTAATCGCTTTTTTTAGAGTTTTCAAAAAATAATTTATTAATTCTTTTAGTGTATCATATTTTTTATCACTTTGTCAATAGTTACACACCCAATTTTATATTAAATAATATTTTTCAGTATAAATGCTTTTCTGTTTAGTTTCTTGTATATTTTTTTTACACTTGTTATTTTCACACACTTTTTATCAAAATTATTAAGTTTATCGATTTTTGTTTTGTCACGATTATTTGAGTTTAAAAACGTTTTAGAATTTTTATTATTTTAAATGTGGCTTTCTGCTTGAATTCACAAACAGCAGTATACGCACGGAAGAAATGGCACTGCCGCGAAACTAACAGGCGCTAAATGATTTCCTCGCGATTGACCACACCCATATAGGTGCTATAATATAAAAATTGATAACATTATTATGAGTGAGAATAGCAAAGGGAAAAAGTGAAACGTTTTCGTCAGCTGATTGTTACAGCGATTTAAGATTATCGTTTATTTAAATGAATTAAATTAATGCCATGTATTAGAATATAAGTCTAATGAGCATAAGTCATACACACTCGAAACATCGCAAAAATAAATGAATTTAATTTTTGTCTTTATGTGCGTTTTGTAATGATTAATTTAGCTTTTCATCTATTATTTATTTTAGTGTTATTCAGAACACGTCCTTTATTTATTTTAAATTATTCACTTATTATTTACTTTTGTTATTTAAATTAATCAAATTTTCACTTAATTTCACTTTTGTTTTATTTGAATTATATTTTTCAAATTTGATTTATTTTTCATATCACTATTTATTATTATTCACTTTTTTATTTGTTTTATTTTTACACTTATTCATTTATTTTTCACTTATTGGTTTTAATTTATATTTACTTTTGTTTTAAATAATCACGCTTTTCTTTTCATCAAATATTTTTCAAGAAGAAAAGAAGAAAGAAGAATTGTTAAAATTTAAAATCGTTCTTACGAGAATAAATCAATTCACCCCTAGGGCCTCCAAAAATGTTACGTCGGTTAACGGTGACGAACAACCTTAATAGTTCTTTTGAGCCTAGGCTTTCGTCCAATAGCTAGGGATTCTCAAACGTTTTTATAATTTGTTAAGGCGCACGTATGAGTGTGTGTATATCTCGATATATCCAGCGTATTTAGTTAAATCCTGGACAAATCGTGAATGTGTGTATGTGTGAATGTCACAATACAACCAGCGTATTTAAATTAAATCCTGGTCGAAATTGTGCAAGTAATTGCAGTTCATTTTATTATTTTGGTACTTATTAACAATTAATAATAACTATTTAAAATTAAGAAAAAGAGTACGTGATAATTTCTAAATTGATTTCACAATTTTCTTTAGTTTAAATTGGCCATTATAAATTGGAAACTTTATTTGAATGTGCAAAATTAAGAAAAAGATTACTTGACAATTTCTGAACAGATCTCACAAATTTCATTAGTTTAAATTGGCCATTGTAAATTGGAAAATTTATATGAATAAATAAAGAAGCGATTTTATTTAATTGAAAGCTCAAATTTAATGTTGCTATACTAAATAAAAGACTACCATTTAATAATATTTTATAATTATTAGAAAGAGAATCAATTTAATAAATATGATCTCATATAATATTACCAAATAAATGAGATGTGAGTTTTATTATAAGAATAAAATAAAATTATAAACACAAAATGTTATAATTAAGACAATTGGTGAAATTGTTACACTAAATTATTACTTAATTTTTATTTAAAATTTTATTATTTAAAAAATTAAGGAGCTAAGAATTGTCTAAAAACATTTCATAGAAATAAACTGAAGCGAATGGGAAAATACACTCATACTTGCCAAGATTTTACATTTTTAAAGGTAAGTTTTTATTAGATTGAAATTACTGCAAAAAAATTTATCATATCTTCGAAAATTATTATTCTTTCGACACGAAATTTCAACCAAAGCATCAATTGTTCTTATCTTTTAAAATAATCGTTACCGTGGCTTCAAAGGCAACATGTCAATACGAGTTAATCCAGCTTAAAAAGGAACGGACTCGACCTGCAGGGTTCGTTGAAACAACACCGTCTCGTACACGATAATAGAATTAAAAAGAATAAAAGGCGGAGCTGCAGCCCAAGCCCATCGCAGGCTTGAAAAAAGGGGTTAAAGCATTGCGTAGCCGACAGCAAAAAAAGGCAGTTAGCTAAAGCCTTGTGTGAGGAGACACACAGGACTGCACCCGAAGCACTTAAACCCCACAATTATAAAATCAAGCGGTAACTGGCTGCTGTGCATTCCAGCTCGGATAAAGCGCCGCTACTGCAGATTTTAATCTCTTGACTTTAAGCCTTCAACTAAACGCACCAGATATGTATATATATATATATATATTAAACTATACTTGTTCGAATCTTTGTTTTTTTCCCCAAGACATTATGTATGCACGATGTGTTTTCCCGGAGGTCTGCAGTCTCAACGGATGAGATGGGCGCCACAACATGGGATTTAACCCTCCGATCGGCATCGGTGAATTTAGTGGGAATGAGGAATTCAAGCCCTTGACAGGTGGAGCCTCCGAATTGAACTAATTGCTCGCTCATTGTTTTTCTTTACGTTAGGGTGTGCTTATGGGAGCAAAGTAAAATCTAAGTTAGTCTCATTATCCGTAGTGGTTACAATTATTTTTAATGATATGCCGTAAAGGTAAAATTAAGACTGAAGGAAAAAGTCCTCCCGTAAAAATTATCAAATATATCAAAGTCTACGAAAATGCAGTATCATAACGTATATTATATAAATGACACATTTTGTAATGATTGATTCGTTAATAGTATTTATATACGTTTTAATACATTTTCATAAATTTTCGTACACTTATGTATAGAATAATTTTTAATTCTAAATAAAATAAATATTTATACTTACTTTGAAATCGAGATATGCATTCTAGAAATGCAGAGGTTTACATACATACACACGCACGCACACACAGCACGAAAACCAATTTTCTCAAAACTACTCAATTTTTGAACCAAGTCTTAAAAAATGTTGTTAAGCATTTATGGAAAAAAAGATTTTGACTCACCGATACAGAACTTCCTCTCTGAGGAAGCTATACAAATAAACAATACTAGTTTCGAATGTAGTAGATCTGTAGGTGACTCAATTTTGGCAACAATTTCATTGTACTGTTTCGCGACTTCATATTATGCTCCAAACGATAAATATGAGTAAGACTAACAATTACATGAGCAAATAAGTTATATCTGAAAAAGCAGCAAATGATCGAAGTGTAAGTATACGCTTTATGATTATTGTAAATTGAAAATGTAATTATTATAGAAAAACGAAAAGAAATAATTTTTATAATCAATAATTAGTCGCGAAATGAAATGAATTTAAATTATCTAAATTGAACAATTAAAGAATGAAAATGTTAAATTATATTTATGAAATTCTTAATATTAATAAATAATGATTAATAGCGTATTAGTATAGTAATCATTTTGAAATTTCTAACCACAAAATAAAGTACTTTCCATCATTAGGTTTTTACTACAAAAATATATAAGAAATCAATCAAGTACATTTTAGAATGTTAAGGTACTAATTTTTATTTTTAAAATTACAAAATATTCTTTTCTTATATATTACATTTACACTATTTCCAGACAACTAGTGCAATTGCAAGAATCATGCTCAAACCAAGTAATTCAACTTGAACTCTTGAAGATGAATTACACAAGTCGGTTTCGCATAAGTCACAACTATCCATTGAAATGCCGTTTGCATGAGAGGTTTCATTATTTATTTCACAATAACTTTGAATATTATTACAGGTTCTTAATGTTGCAACACTTCCATCCCAACCTGGTCAGATAATAAAAGAAAAGCAGAATTAAATACTCCGGTAAATTAGTTAAAAAAACAATCTGCATGAAGAAAGTAAAATAATGAGCGATGACTAGTCCATTCGTAGATATCGATGTTTATTGATAACGTAAGATATAGCGGTCTATAATATCTTAGAAAAAAAATTGTAATTTAATGCCGAGTTGAATACTACGACAGTGAGTGAACTACATTAGAAGGTGAAAGTATATAAAATTATTTTTCTCAATTTTGATCGTGCATCTAACTGATCTAACTGGGTCCAATTATAAGCACATTGATAGATAACAGTGTTAACTACAACATCGCAAGATCAAGTGATTCTGCTTTTGAGTGCTTCGCGCTGGCATAACCTTAGCATTCGTAAAATAAATCATACTTACTTAGAGTAACTGTAGCACAACCCATGGACTTGAAGTTTTGATCAACAGTTTTCTGTTCGATACTTTGATTCACTAAGTAATATGTAAAATAATCAAACTTATAATAATTGACTGTTAATATTATAATATGTAACACAAGACCAAAGGTAGATTTTATAAATTATTAATATTTATAGAAAATTTGTCCATTTTTAATATTTTCATAAATTATTTTATTTTATTTTAACTTATCAATACTTTTAATTAAAATTCTTGGGGCTTGACTCTAAAAATAATAAAGTAGTTTTAATCACCTTTAAAAACGCCGATATCAGAATTTATCAGCAATAACGTTTTCGTGGGTGCTGGACGGTCACAATCAAACTCATACTTTTTTAGGGAACCTGACGCACAACTTAAATCTTCTATAGAATTACAAACGTAACATTTCGTCGCTGAAGCTGTAATTATTAATATTATATTAATGAGTAATACATTATTGAATGTATAATTTTATATATTATATTTTAGGTAAAAGACCGTCTTCGTATAAAAAATAGGTTAATCAATAATTATCTCTGATTCGCCATGTACGTACAAGTTTAAAAATAAGGTATCATTTTAATCCAATAATTAGGATAATAATTATTATTGAAAAGTGATGGAGATTATGGTCAAGATTAACGAACAAAAAATGTTTTATAAATTATTCAGAGGAAAAATTTATATTTTTTTCAATATTTGACGTCGTTTTTATCGAACATTACTGATTGTTACCAAAATCATTAAAATTTAGCATTGCATTGGTTTAAATATAGTCTTCTTAAATGCTTTTCAATGACAACAAAATTTTCAAAACTTTTTGATTTGAATATAAACTTAATAAACAGTCTATGTAAGGCAAATGATACAGCTATGTCTGTATTATCCAAGTGCAATAAATGTTTAGATTTTGTATATGCAATTATTTTAGAACATTATATTGAAAATTCTTACCTATATTTAATCCATACAAACAGAATAATGAAAATACGAGTACAGTTACGGAAGAGAACATTTTGCTGCGCTATATGGTTACTGCAATACTGATTGTGAATGCTCTTTTCAGATTACTATTTTATCAGTAAAATAACTCATTAATTTTTCAAGTCAGTCTTAAAGTCTGATAAGAATAACGATGAGTGTCTTATGATAATACTCATTGCCCCACAAAGATTTTCACTATATATGAAATTCCTGACTTTTTATTATTGTACATATTTTTGTTATATATTCCTTAAAAATATTAAAATCACACACACACACACACACACACA
>UELU01137220.1:0-27485 GCA_900490025.1 Megastigmus dorsalis
ATATTAAAGTGATAGTGGTCGTTCGTCGTCGTATGGTATATATAGTGTATCATATCTATACCTATGCAGTACCCTTCTAGTGTATAATTATAAAATGGTGTATTGATTTTTTATGGTGCTTTTACATTTCATGTAATTTATATTTTTTACGGCGTTACATTTTTTATGGTGTTTTTACTTTTATGCTGTTTAATTTTTTAAGGTATTCTTATTTGTTATGGTGTTTCACTTTTTACGGTATATTTATTTTTTATAGTGTTTCATTTCTTAAAGTATTTTTATTTATTATGGTGCTTATATTTATTATGGTGATTTTATTTTTTATGGTGTTTCATTTCTTAAGGTATTTTTATTTATTATGGTGTTTACATTTTTATGGTGTTTTTATTTTTTATGGTGTTTCATTTCTTAAGGTATTTTTATTTTTATGGGGTTTTTATTTTTTATGGTGTTTAAATTTTTTATGGTGCTGTTATTTTTTATGGTATTTCATTTGTAACGGGGGAATCAGGCCGTCACAAGGCATACTACAACTACACATAAGTGCCAGGAGGCACGGACACACGCGCGAGCGAGAGACCGCGAAAAAGCGCGGAGAAGCGCGAGGCTACGCGACGGCACCGTGAGAAAGCGCGAAGACGCACGAGCCAACGCGACAGCAGATGACTTAAATAGAGAGAGAGAGAGAGTAAGAGAAAGAGTTAAGGAATCGCGACACGGAAGGAAGAGAGAAAGCCTAAGTAGGTCAAGAGGGGGAAAGGAGCAGCGAAAAGCTCCAAGCACCGCGAGAGCGCGAGGGACGCTCTCTCGCCCATCGGCCTTGGTGCGTATCGGAAGTCTCGCGTCGTGCTCCGCTTTTGAGTGCCGATTACCGGAGGAGCGCCGCACCACGTGCCGCAAGTAACGAGGAAGAAGACGCGAGACATGGGCTATGAGCACCGGCCGCAGCCACGAAGCATCCTGGAGGCATCGCCGAGCAGAAGGAAGCCAGGCCGGCGGCCCCCAGTAACTGAGGGGGAGAGACACCGCGACGGCGAGCCAGCGTCGGCACAGATACCGGGCCACCATCCTCGCCAGCTACCGGCCCCGCCACGTGGGGGAAAGAAGGACGACGGACATGTGATCGGCGGTCCGATCGAAAGGTAGCGTGCGGCTAAATTATAGTTTTCTCTCTCTCTCTCTGCCGCGGAATTGAGCAGCGAGCGAATAAGCTGTGTAGAGGCACGCGCGACCGAACAGCGAGCGAGAAAACCCCGCGTGTAAGGGGGACTAGCGCGCTCCCGCCGGGGAGGCGGCATCGCGGGATTATTGTATGCATATATCTAAAGGGAGTAAAATAAACGATTATGTCAATTTTTGTTGAAACTGAGAGTTTTTCATTTGAAATTATCTGCTCCGTTAAGCCCCGAAAAAACATGAGGTGCTCGTCCCCGCTAACGTCGGGGCGAGAGGGGCTATTCACATCACGAGTAGAGCTGATGTAATTTAATTGTTTAAAGTGATATCCGCGATCTGAGCAAACTATACTCGGACAGCGAGCACCCCACCGTTACACATTTTTTACGGTATATGTATTTTTTATGGTGCTTTCATTTTTTATGGTGTTCCATTTCTTAAGGTATTTTTATTTTTTATGGTGCCTTTATTTATTATGGTGATTTTATTTTTTATGGTGTTTCATTTCTTAAGGTATGTTTATTTTTTATGGTGCTTTTATTTATTATTGTGTTTACATTTTTATGGTGTTTTTATTTTTTATGGTGGGTAATTTCTTAAGGTATTTCTATTGTTTATGGTGTTTTTATTTTTTATGGTGTTTACATTTTTTATGGTGCTTTTATTTTTAAGGTGTTTTTTTTATGGTGTTTTTATTTTTTATGGTGTTTCATTTCTAAAGATATTATTATTTATTATGGTGCTTTTATTTTATAGTGTTTCATTTCCTAATATATTAAGGTGATAGTGGTCGTCGTTCGCCGCCGTATGGTATATATAGTGTATCATATCTATACCTATTAAGTACCCTTCTGGTGTGTAATTATATTAATGGTGTATTGATTTTTTTTGGTGCTTTTATTTTTATGCTGTTTCATTTTTTAACGTATTTAGGTGTTAATTTATACTCCGTAAGCGACATGTTAATATGAAATATTACACTTACACTGCATATACATATATATAATCATTATTAATGATATGCCTGTAAATTAAATAAGAGCAATAATATAAATATTTGTATCAGTTGCCATGACATCTTACAATAGGAATAATTTTAAATATAATATTGTAAAATAAAAACACAATAAAAATGTAAACACCATAAAAAATAAAAACAGCGTAGAAAATGAAAGCACCATAAAAAATAAAAACACCGTAAAAAATAAAAGCATTATAAAAAATTTAAATACCATAAAATATTACACCATAGAAAATGAAAGCACCATAAAAAATATTAATACTGGAAAAAATGAAGCACCATAAAACAAAAGCACTATAAAATAATACACCATTATTATAATTAGACACAGAAGGGGGCGTGGATTGTTTTAATAGTTTCATATACAAATAATTTGCTATATATATACTGATATTGTGAGGCTGATTTGGCCTCACAAGAATCGAAAGAAGTAAATAAATAAAACAAACAAACACGACTCCGTTTTTTTTCCTTCCCCGGCGCCGTTAGGGGTTATGTCACTGCCAGGGCAACGAGTCCGCGACGACGATGGAAATTTCCGTAATTTCGTTCCGTGATTCGATGCCGGAATAATTCTCCGTAAATTTGAAAAAAGTTACAAATTCTTCCTTTTCGTGCTTTGTTCGACCAGGAGTCACCGGAATTCCGGCTCGTGCGATTTGCCGCGTTACAATATATAAATGTACACTATTTATACAAATATTAGAAACATAATTAATGTCTTAATTATGTATGTCTACTTTAAAAATTACTTGATATATTAAAAACAAATTTTAGATTAATTATAAATACAGACTATCACTAGAATATATACCTTAAAATATAGGTATTCATAATTGGAAGGGTATTTGTGCAAAGATTTACTATATGTATATGTACTTGTGCTGACACGATAAAATTTTTTTTATTACTTAAGATTTTTATATCTGCAGTAACAGAAGCGAGCGCTGCAGGTGAACAACGTTTAAGATTGAGGATTGTGGGGTTTTCGTTTCTTATAGAATTATAACCAATTTTATACAATGACTCAATTAAATGCGTAATTAATTAAGACTGACTTTAATTATCTATTTAACGAGCTATACTTTAAAAATAATTGAATAATCTATTCAAATGGAATTTCTGTTTTTACGTAATGTTTTTATAAAAATTATTAAACTGTAAAAAACCTATTTCTTATAATTTACTTCAAATTAGATGAATTAATAGTATTCTGTGTGAAGCTGATTTGACCTCACAAGAATTAGTTGCAAAACACTAAAATAAAGTCTAAATAAAAAACAAACCCGACTCCGTCTTGTCTTTCCCGGCGCCGTTAGGGGTTATGTACACTGCCAGGGCAACGAGTCCGCGACGACGATGCTCGCCACCTCTGCCACGAGGGGAAAATATAAAATGAATGTAATTAACTAGGGGGGATTCGCGTTTGTTTTTGAGAATTCCTGGACCGACGCACTGCACGAGAAACACGAGGAGGCGATAGCGACCGAGCAGGCAGGCACTGGACCGACCTGCATGCACCACCGACGAAGCGCCAACGACGATGATGCCACCGGGTGACACCCGCACGATACGACACTGTTGCCCGGCCACGACTTTACACCGATGATGACGAAGGGGAGCAGCAACCACGACGGAGACGATGTGCGACGATAAGGACGACGAGAAAGTGACAGCTGGGCCGCGTGTTGCAGACGACGCAAATGCTCGTACGCGCCACCTGCGCCAGTATCTGTGAGAGGGTGCGACGCGACCCCTATGCTATGCGAAAGCATGGGGAAGCGCACCACTATATATGCTCATCAGGGCACGAGCAGCGACGATAGAGCCCAGCCAGAATACGCGATGAAGCGGCCACACGGAGCGTGAGAGTGAGAGAGACAACGAGCGACGGTTAGAGCGAGAGAGATAGGCGCGAGACAGACATGCGCGAACGGAACCTTCGGATAATACGACGCGTGACGGTAGCTGACTCGGTAATGACGGAGCCGTGCGCCGAACCCATGCACGTGGCCGAAAATAGCCCAGGGTGGTAAATTCGAGTATTTCGAGCACAGTAATTATTCATTTCGAATTGCGCGCGCCGGGGGAGGGAGCTAGTGTCAGCGACGGAACTCAGGTCGGCCACCAATTAGCGTCGACCTGAATATATTAGTTACGAACGATTGAAGGATGTGCCACGAAGGAACCGAGGAAGAAATCAATTAACGAATCAATATCGAGGAGCGCCAGTAAGCGCAAATGGATCGGCGCCGCGAATGGGATGAGAACGAGACAGAAGATAAGGACGACACAGGAGCAAGAGAGACAGCACGACAGTTCGAGTTGGAGAAGAAGGCGGAAGCTGAAAAACGGAGAAGAAAGCGTCACTCGTTGCCCTGCCCTTCTAGAAGCGAGACGTGCCGTATCACCAACGACTAATTTTCCGCCATTGTTCGCCAGTAGTATCGCCACGGAAGAAAGTAGAGAGGACGAAACTGAGGAGTTGCGCCGTGTCGAGGCCGATTGTGACGAGGCGAGCCGTAGTTAGAGACGGAGGGAAGGACGAGCGACGAACGCCCGCGTGAGTGGATCAAGCCTGCCGGCTAATAAGCTTCGATTGATGCCACGAGGTAGGTGGTGATGCGAGGTGCCGGGATCGCAGTTTCGGTTGGAAGGGCGTCGGGCGAGCGCGCCAATTAATTCATGTGGGAGTTGCGAGAAGGGTAGGGGTAATTTTCCGAGGAATTTGCTATGAATCGCGGATAAGTTGAGGGGTGGCGAGTTGGTCGTGGCGCGAAGGGTAGATTTCGGGAGTCGAACGGCGGCGGCCATGTTGGATCGAGACAGGCGAGATGCAGGACGATCTATTTAATTGACAAGCGAGAAGTGCCACGCGGGCTCCTGAGACATTGGAGGGTAGTAGCGAGTGGTCGTATTGAGCTTATTGTTGCGCGAGCTAGAGCAAGAGGGTGAGCAAGAGGGAGATGTGCGCCGCGAGTGGTATCGCCAATCCACCATTACCATATTGTTGAGCGAGCAGCGTTGTATCGCAGAAGGGAGGAGTATTTGAATAAATGAATACTCGTGTAACTTTTTCATTGCCTTGTTGCTGAATTTATTTATTTATGTTTTGCCCTATTTAGTTGTGTCGTTGCGCCGAGGAGTTGCGCCGTGCCACGTGCACGTAGTTTTCGCAGTTTTCAGAGAATTCGACGCCGGGAACGCCTAACCCGAGACGCTTCCTCGACGGAATCCCCTCTGGAGAGGGTCTTAGCTGAGCAGCCGAGGAGAGTTCGTGTCAACATCGAATTACGTGTGGGACATCTTGTCTGGCGCCCTGTTAAAAATATTAAATTCTCGCGGATTCGAGTTGCATAATTTATTTCATTTAGTATCGCGTCATTGGGAGTCGCCTGAGCCGGAATTACGGAATTTTCCGTAATTTCGTCCCGTGATTCAGTGCCTGAATAATTCTCCGTAAATTTGGGAACTTTATGATTTCTTCCCTTTTTTTGCCTTGTTCGACCAGGAGTCACCGGAATTCCGGCTCACGCGATTTGCCGCGTTGCAAATGGCGCCCAACGTGGGGCGTTGTTGAGGCGAAGCGCCGAATGTTCTTGTGTGTGGTATGTGGTGTGAGTGTGAGAACGATAGAGCGTAGGAGGAACGAGTCGATGAAGAGCAAGACGAATTAGATTTTTGAGTACTGGTGTGAGTGTGCGAGTAGTAGTAAGGTGTCATAGAACGAGCGGATGAAGAGTTAGTTTTTTTTTTAAATTGAATGAGGTGTGAGAGAGAGCGCGGAGCGATCGACGCACTCGGAAATTTAAATTAAATCCGAAGGCGAGCCAAACACCGGGGAGGCGAGTATTGCGACTCGCCCCCAGCGCATCATCACCTACCATAATTATTTCTATATTATATTTGAATATTTATATTTGTGACTGCCCCATCCCCTGGTTGTGCCCTGCCCTTCAATTTAAAGTTTTTTTTGGTTTGTTATTATTATTTAAGTTAACTGAAGTTGCCAAGTAGAGTGAGAGAAATTCTCACGAGCGTTGAGAACATGAGTGCCGTCTGTGCCGTCATGAGGCGCCAGTCCCTGTGCCCTGTGTCCCTGGACCCCAAGTTGAGCGTGTGCCAATAATTGTTCAATATTATCTGCAATTTATTTATTTTTGAATTTTTGATTGGTGCGTGTGTCTTTTTTTGCGATTCGCCGTCTTTCAGGAAGATCATCAAGAGAGGGAAATGTTCCTCATAAAATTTTGCCACAAGCAAGACATTTGTGGAGAAGAAGATTGATAGAGGATTTTATAAGCATCAAGAGGAGCGAGCATTGCATTATTGCCCCCTTTTCTTTTTTGCCATTTCAGGAAGATTTATAAGAAAGGAACGGTAATCACCAGAATAATCTTTAAATTATTTTCAATTATTTATTTTTGTATATCTTGTGCCACGCTCAACAATTTACCCAGTGCCGCGAGATTGCCAGATTTCCCCAGATTTCTCCCCCCCCCCTTTTCTGTTTCCGTGCCTGGACCTGTGGTTTGCCCATCCGACCTTTGCGCTGCGTTTGTCCGTTTAACGATTCCGGACCGAGCTCGGGACGGAGTAGCCAGAATTCGCTAGCGAGTAACGTAGTTTCATCTGAGCCAGGCGATTATGCAGCTGCATCCGAAAGCTGTGATGAACAACCTGGATGAGCAGGGATTGAACTGCGACGGGGACTTGGCCACGCTGAACTGTAGGCTATTCCGAGCCAGCATTCGCCGAGCGGACCCCACCAAGCCAGTGCCATGGATCCCGGAGGAAGATGAGCGGGGAGAGGCGTTGCCAGCGACGACTGCGGGGTTGGTCATGGAAAGTTCGAGCGGAGAGCCGCCAGTGGAGCCCGTTCAGCCCAAGAAGAGGGGGCGGAAACCGAAGAAGGCAGTGACGGACGAAGAAGGACTGGGAGGAACCTCGTCATATCAAACAGCGGATGACGCGAAGAAGCGGAAGAAACCGGCAGTGCGGAAGCCCAGGAAAGCGGTGACAGTGCCGCCACCCCTGCTCGCCCAGCTTCAGCCGATGCCAGAGCGCCGAGATTCGGCCTCCGCCGCCGATAATGCCGAGGGACCGCGAGAAGAGGAGCCAGCGCCCACAACGTCGACCGACCTACAACCACGAGTGTCTGCAACAGAGTTGAATGATAGTATCCAGAGGTCGAGTGGACCAAGGGAACACCAGCGTTATGACGGTGCGCCGGTCCACGCAAATGCTACTTGCGCCATCGGCACTGGCCCGAGGAGCACTGTGGGGTGCCTATCCCACTACCGGGACGATTGCTCCCATCAGCGAGAGTCAATCACCCGACTCCAGCCAGCATATGATCGTACCGGAAACGAGAAGCGTCACCGCGCCATGTCGCCAGGATCCGAGGCCCATAGAACCGCCAGCGGGACAACCAGCGTATACGGAAAGGGTACCGGAGTTAAGTGGAACAGAAGGATCGGATGAAGTGGACAGCGACAGCAGACGCGAGTAGGAGTGAGTGGGAACGGAAGAGGAGAGGAGAGCGACACAGACTCGTGCGAATTACGAGCGGCTGATGCGATCGCTCACACTCAACAGCAGTACACCCACGCGCCTCGAGCGGCCCGGAAGACAAGCCAGCCCGCCGCCGGTGGAGCAACTGCCGAAATGCCGACTGCCGCACTGTCCCCTCAGCGCCGGAGTCACTCACACCAGGAGGAGAGGGCAGAGAGGGAGGACAGACGTCGGAAAGCTGATAGGTTGAGGAAGCACCAAATTTCCCGGATACGGGAAGCGGGCGCGTCAGAGCGGGAGACGGAAGAGTCAGAGTCATCGGAGGACGAGCGCGTGAGAAGAGGAAAGGATCGG
This sequence comes from Megastigmus dorsalis, assembly GCA_900490025.1. Classification (NCBI taxonomy): domain Eukaryota; kingdom Metazoa; phylum Arthropoda; class Insecta; order Hymenoptera; family Megastigmidae; genus Megastigmus; species Megastigmus dorsalis. The sequence continues at coordinate 8,066 of UELU01137220.1, forward strand.
AGACGAAGGAGAGAAGATAGAGCCAGGGTGGAGCGACGGAGCCCTCGCCAATCTCCCGAACGCCGAAAACGTCAGAAAGAGGATCGAGATCTCGACCGGCGCGATCGAAAGCGTCAAGTGTCACGGGACCCTCCCAATAGAATGGGAGAAGATCCTCGAAGCCACGGGCGGAGGAGAGGCGAGAAAGAAAGGCGAAGACGGCGACGTAGTCGCAGTAGCAGCAGGTCGAGTGCTTCGTCGCGAAGCAGTAGTAGCAGCAGTGAGAGTGGGACCAGCAGCGACAGAAATCGATACGGCCATCGAAGGCCTAGTAGCCGGAGCAGCGACCGAAGCTATACCTCGGATGATCGCCACAGAAGGCGACGGTAGGGATCGGACGAGTCAAGTAGAAACTTAAAGTGCATGAAAACCTTGCAAGGATGGCGCCTGAGGTTCTCGGGAGACGATAAGGAAGCGCCCGAGGAATTTTTGGCCAGCTTGGACGATTTCCGGCGCGGAGCAGGACTGAGGGACGCGACTTACTAAACGCCTTGCCGTGTATCCTGACCGAGAGCGCCAGCATGTGGTTTAGGGCGACCAAGAAGGAATTCCGGACGTGGAAAGACTTCAGACAAGCCTTCAGACGCCGGTTCGCCAAGGTCCTGCACGAGGATGAGATTAAAGAGGAGTTGAAGCGTCGCACGCACGGCAACGGCGAGAAGATCTCGAATTATCTATCGTGCTTCAAGTACATCGTGGGACATCTTCGCCATCCACCGTCACAGCGCCGTCAAGTACGCTGGGCGTACCGGAATCTATTGCCCGAGTACAGGAGGACGATGTGTCACGAGAAGATCGACTCGTTAGCGACCTTAGAACGACTCGGCAGGCGTGATGAGCGAGAATTAGATTTTGACAACAAATACCTCGCTCCATTGCCGATAGAGAAGATGAGTATGCCGGAAGTAGCTTGCCCGATCACTACATCAGTGCGAGCGAAGGTATCAGTGGTGGAAGAAACAGCTTCACTCAGCGATGCGCCGACCAGCTCGAGCGAGAAGAAAAACGAGAAACAGCGGAAGAAGAAGAGACCAGATCGAGTAGCGCCAGTGGTGGAGTATCCGGACGAAGAGATCGCCGTCGCCCAAGCCACTGCGCCGATACAGCCCGTCCGACAGCTTACACCAGGACCAGCACCGCTAATGTCACCAATGACTCCTCGAATAAGTCCACCGAAGATGGTGCAGCCAGGGGCGAACCCGTACCCGCGTCAATTGCCTCGCATGCAGCTGCCCGCACAGGCAGCGCCAGCCACGCCTATCGCTCCCAGGAATGGCCCCATTCCAAGGAGGGACGAAGGTGGAGCGTCTGCGCAGCGAAATGGTGGATTCGGAGGAACGTGCTACCAATGCGGAGGAACGGGACACCGAGCGGCCGAATGCTCGCAGACTCAATGCTACTACTGTCGAGGGTTTGGACATCGAGCCGCGTCGTGCCCCTTCAAGTCGCAACAACCTGGTTTGTGCTGCCAGGTCTACGGAAAGCCCGGAGTAGAGTTCAAAACCTGCCCGGATTGCGCTAACCTGCGACAGAAGTGGGGAAACGCGCAAGCGGGGGGACAATAAGGTCCCGTGCTCCCCAATTGCGCGTCAGGACCGGAGGTATCGAGGAGAAGAGAGAACGAATAGGGAGCGAAGATGTAAGGAACCCGATCAACGCCGAAGTGCTGAGCCGTAAAGGAGTTGCAAGGAAACCCGAAAACATCGAGTGAAGAAGAGGGAAAGAGTGTGTACGGGAGTGAGCGACGAGGTGAGAAGAGTGGTGATAATGCGCGAAAGCGTGCAGAGGGAAAATCCCGAGAAGATGTGCAGAAGAAAGAAGATACCCAAAAGGAAGAAGAGGAGACGAATAGACGACGTGAGAAGAATGGAGATATGCGACGGAGCGTACCGTGGGTTACGGCTGCGCCAACTCACCGAGGAACTCCGGTCGGTGGAGAGCATCTGTCCCGAGTGCCTTCCGAGACCATAAAACGGCCGGAAATCGCCGAGGAGACAGTGGAGAATCGAAAAGAGGCAGCGCCTAACGCGACAATTAACTTGTCGCCGAGGGCCAATCCGGCGTGGTCGGAGACTAAGATCGCAGGGAACGAGTACTCGATCCCCGGCGGTTAACAGCACACCGGCGCCTGGAGTCATGGAGCGGAAGAGAGATGAGCAGCGAAGAGAAGAAGAGAGGAACAGCGGCCGTGAAGAGAGAAGAAACATCCGATCAAGCGAGTCCTGGGAGACTGAGATGCCAACCCAGCGACAGACGCACATCGGTGGAGAACATCTACACGTAGTGCTTTTCGGGACCCTGAAACTGCCGGAAACCGCCTACGAGGTAGTGGAGAGCGGAGTAGAGATAGCGCCTAACGCGACAAAAACCTTGTCGCCGACGGCTGACCCAGCGTGGACGGAGACTGTAGGACCGCAGGGAACGAGAACTCAATCCCCGGCGGTTAACAGCACCCCGGCGTCAAGGATTAGAATTGCTGAAGAGGGTTTGTGGGGTAGAGCGGGAAAGGTTGCTCCTTTCCTCGCTCTAGAAGGGGGGAAACATGAGAATCATGGTATCGAGCCGAGTAGGAAAGCGAGTAGGGTAGCGCCTGGAAGCGACTCCGAAAAGCAAGGGCAAGAGAGAGCGAAGAAGAAACCAGAGGACGCAGGAGACCGAGAAGAGGCAGAGAAGACACATAAGGACGTAGCGTATCGAGAAGAAGTGGAAAGGAGACGAGCAGAGGGATCGAGAAGTGAAGAAAGGAAGGAGACGACAGCGCGTGTTGGGAAGAACCTGGCGCCAGAATCGTCCCCAACCCTCGAGGGAACGCCGGATGAGCGAGAGGCGCGACAAGGGAAGATTACGGGCACAATAAAGTGAAAGCTGCCGCGGAGCGTGGAAGGCCTGAACGAGGAACTGAGAACGCTGGCCGAGGAATTTGGGATAAGCGGAGCGCGCCCACTTTTAAAAGAAGGACATGCGATGCCACAAACCCCACTCAGCCAAGCGCCAGGGACATTAGAGATGAATCTAGCGCCAAACGTGGAAGAGGAGGAGTGGCCCGAGGAAAGCGACGAGGTGGCCGGCACAGCCGTTGAGAACCGATTCTATCTCTCGGTAGTATTGGGAGGCCACGTCTGCAAAGCACTACTTGACTCAGGGTCTATGATCTTGTTTGTGGGGCCCACCATAGCCGAAAATTTAAAGATCTGATACGCGCCAGCGACTCATGTGTGAAGAATGTGACGAGAGGAGTGAGCAGAACAGCGGGAAAATGGGACGTGATGTTAGACGTGAATGGTGTCGTCGGAGCGCTAAGTCTGAAGATCTTGCCAAATACGGACAACGAGATGGTCCTAGGGGCCGACTTCGCGCACGATTGGGGTATCGAGACGAAGTGGAGAGATAACGAATGGAGAGTGCCGGATGGAGAGTGGAGGAGGTTCAACACGTATGAGAAGGAAGGCCCAGAAGTGATTATCGCCGAATGCTCCGGAATCTCAGCGTTGAGCGAGAGCGAGAAGGAAATAGTGGAGAAATTAGTCAACGACCTGCTTCCTCTGACGCCTGATGTGATGGGATTAGCAAAGCACACGAAGCACTACGTCGATGTGAGAGGAGCAGCGCCGATCAAGCACCGTACGAGGAGAATGTCGCCACGGATGATGGAAGTAGCGCAAGAAGAGGTTGATAGGATGTTGAGCAAGGGAATAATTGAGAGGTCGTCGAGCGAGTGGAGTAGCGCCCCCGTGATAGTCAAGAAGTCCGACGGAGAGCCAAGATTCTGATAAGATTATCGCGACTTAAACACGGTGACGGTGAAAGACGCCTACCTCATTCCGAGCATAGATAGTATTCTAGATAAGCTGCGGAAAGCGCGGTTGTCAAAAATAGACCTGAAGTGGGCGTATCATCAAGTGCCAATGGACGAAGCGAGCAAGCAGTACACAGCCTTCGTCATTCCGGGGTCGGAACTCTACCAGTTCACCCGGATGCCGTTCGGACTCACCAATGCGCCAATGACGTTTCAGCGCCTAATAGATGCCATATTCGAGCCGAGTATTATCGCCAGCCGAGAAGAACTATACGACAACGGAGAAAGAGTACCTCGCCTTATTGTGGGCGCTGAAGAAGCTGCGGTGAGGAAAGAATAGAATAGGTAGTAGTAAGGAAGGGTAGGGAGACCAGCGGAAGAAATAGGTAGGGCCAATATAAGAGTGAAGAGACAGAAGGTGTCGAAGAGGGGAGTAAAAAAGGGAAAGGAGTGCCGAACAAGCAGGGTCGAAAGGATTGAAGGGGGGCACAGAGAGAAAGGAGCGCCAGAGCAGAAGGAAAATCGAGGACCATGGAGAAGGAGCAGCAGCGAGAGATGGAAGAAGGCCAGGCCGCGCCAAAATTGCCAGCGACCGCCGGGGTCACCACCACGCCTACTACTACGGTGACCACCACGGTCACAGCCACCGCCCTAGTTGGGTTGCCGACCACCACCTCGGTGCCCTCCAGACAGGTGGCCGCAGTGGTCTCGCCACCGCGCGGGGGACTCAAGTTGGCCGCGAGCCTGCAAGAGGCCATAGCCACGGGGGCCTACCCACGCCGGTTGGCGCTCCCAGCCCCGGAGAAGGAGGCACCTTGTCTGGCGCTGCGGGGGAGCACGGAATCAAGCAGCGAGGAACTGGTGCGGGAGTTGGCGTCCGGCCCAGCGACCCGAATCCTACGCGTCAGAGGTTATGCGGCCCTGGACGCGAAGCCGACCGCCAGCGAACCTCTACTACCGAAGGTCGCACCCGAGGGCGCTCCGCCGGCCTAACACGAAGTAGTGCCGGTTGCCGTCGCAGCGGTGACCATAGCGACCACAGGCGCGCCGCGCCCGCGTCCGACCTCGGCATCCCTCTTGCCCGCTGGCACCGAACCGCCAAGGAAGAAACCGCGGCCAAGCCCGCAGCTCGCAGACCGCAGAGTACCATAGCCGACAGGCTATGCAGCGCCTAATGGAGCGACTAGAAAGACTGCCGGAGGAGACGAAGAGCCAAATTCTCAAAGGAATCTTAGGTAATTAGAGAATGAAGGAGAGAGACAGGAGGGGTGCCACAAGTGTAGCCAGGGTAAGATAGGACGCCAAGTATGTGAACGGAGAGAGAGAGACAGAACGAGTGAGTAGGTCCGCGGACAGCGCCAGAAGTGAGCCCCCACCACGCGATGACAGAAGGTACTCGTATCAGTACTTAATTTTTTTCATTTTTTATACTCCCCCATCCCCCCCCCTCCCGTCTAGCAGAAGAATGAATGAATGAAAGGGGATGAGGTAGAGTAGGAGATGTGTAAATGAGGTGACGGGTGACATGTATGCCCAACCCATGAAGTAAGTAGCGTGGTGGCGACAATCGAGGCGGTAGCCGTGGCAGTGTAGCCCGAGGATAAACAGGCGGTCCACACGAGTGTGGTCCGGTTTAGGAGGGGGGAGTTTGTGAGGCTGATTTGGCCTCGCAAGAATTAGCTGCAAAACACTAAAATAAAGTCTAAATAAAAAACAAACCCGACTCCGTCTTGTCTTTCCCGGCGCCGTTAGGGGTTATGTACACTGCCAGGGCAACGAGTCCGCGACGACGATGCTCGCCACCACTGCCACGAGGGGAAAATATAAAATAAATGTAATTAACTAGGGGGAATTCGCGTTTGTTTTTGAGAATGTCTGGACCGACGCACTGCACGAGAAACACGAGGAGGCGATAGCGACCGAGCAGGCAGGCACTGGACCGACCTGCATGCACCACCGACGAAGCGCCAACGACGATGATGCCACCGGGTGACACCCGCACGATACGACACTGTTGCCCGGCCACGACTTTGCACCGATGATGACGACGGGGAGCAGCAACCACGACGGAAACGATGTGCGACGACAAGGACGACGAGAAAGCGACAGCTGGGCCGCGTGTTGCAGACGACGCAAATGCCCGTACGCGCCACCTGCGCCAGTATCTGTGAGAGGGTGCGACGCGACCCCTATGCTATGCGAAAGCATGGGGAAGTACACCACTATATATGCTCATCAGGGCGCGAGCAGCGACGATAGCGCCCAGCCAGAATACGCGGTGAAACGGCCACACGGAGCGTGAGAGTGAGAGAGACAGCGAGCGACGGTTAGAGCGAGAGAGATAGGCGCGAGACAGACATGCGCGAACGGAACCTTCGGATAATACGACGCGTGGCGGTATCTGACTCGGTAATGACCCATGCGCGTGAAATCCCCTAGGGCTATATGCCTAGGGACTTTCCGAAAATAGCCTAGGGTGGTAAATTCGAGTATTTTGAGCACAGTAATTATTCATTTCGAATTGCACGCACCGGAGGAGGGAGCTAGTGTCAGCGACGGTGTGGATATTGTGCTGTCCAAGATATACGTTGGTCAGCTGCGGTCCACTCCGCTGTTGAGGTTCACGAGGTTGGGAGAGGAGACGAAATAAAAGAAGTTCTCTAGAAAAAAGAACAGAGTTTATTCGTGGTCAGCGTTATACAGGCGTCGTCCACTTGCTCGGTTCGAGCATCACTGCCGCACGCAGGCGGCTTCTCCCGCTTCTCGCGGAGTCTTTCTCTCTCTCTCGCACACCGCTTCCCCCACTCCAATATGGCTGACTTCCTTGGGGCTAGTCCCCACATACTCCCCCCTTAAATAAATAAATTTTTATTCTTTTAGCAAAAAAAAATTTACAATGTTTTTATTCGTTTCTATGGTTACTTAACCTATGAGAAGCGTATATTCATCCGTCCATATCGGTTGCGTTTCTGCGCGGCATTCATACAGTATACTATCTTATTTTATAAGTATCTTTGGAACGGTTACATGAGATTGGTGTTGAGAGACAATCTTTCGTAATAGTTTTACACTTTTTACAATTTCAATAGTTTTACACTTGCTATCTTGAATCGATGAGCTTCACTTGCTCTATGTTCTTTGCGAACGATACTTTTTTGCGCGCGTATGTACGAAGTGCAGGAACTGCGTTTGTTCCGTCGGGAATCGGTTCTAATTCGCTTAGACTATTCGGTACAAAATACTCGGGTTTTAAGAGTTCATCCGAGACTGAGCGTGGCTCACCTTTAACCTCGATTGAGTATACTCTATCTGAAATTCTTTCGAGGACTTTGTAGGGACCTGTATATGGCCTTTCCAAAACCTTCTTGACGGCCTGGACGAGCATAAATACGTGAGTGCAGGTCGCCAGGTCTTTATAAACCAACACTTTGCGTCGGTGTTTATGCACTACGGGTGCGGGACGCACTTGTTTTATATATTCGCGAAAATCTTCGAGGAAGTAACGCGGGTTGGGATCGAGATCGCCAAGCAGGAAGAATTCTCCGGGAATCCTGAGTGCTGTACCGTATACGAAATCGGCTGGGCACGCGTTGGTATCGAGGTGAACACGGGTACGCAAACCGAGAAGTACCGTTGGCAATACGCGCGACCATTGCTGTGTGTGACACATAATCGCTGCTTTAAGTTCACTGTGCCATCACTCAACCATGCCGTTGGCTGGTGGGTGGTACGCTGTGGTTCGGATTCTTTGACAGCCGATCAAGGACAGCAGTGCTGAGAAGAGCTGCGACTCAACTTGTGATCCTTGGTCGGTTGTAATAAACGCGGGAGCGCCGAAACGCGATACCCATGTATCGAAAAATGCTCGGGCTATCGATTGCGCGGTTATATCCTTTAATGGAACGGCCTCAGGCCAGCGACTGAACCGGTCTACCATCGTGAGGCAGTATTGGAAATCTTCGCTGATCGATAGAGGCCCAATTAAGTCTATGTGCACGTGGGAAAAATGTGCATCAGGTGCTACAAACCGTGCAGGGGTCAGCTTCACGTGACGAGTGACTTTTAATTGCTGGCAATCAACGCAGTTTTTACAAAAATACGCTATGTCGCGGTGTAGATCTGGCCAAATATATCGTTGTCGAATGAGTCGGTCGGTAACTTTTGCACTCGGATGTGACGCTGAGTGAAAGAGTTTCATGACGCGTTCGCGTAGGGATTTCAGAATGTATGGGCGAAGCGTCTCATCTGTGATATCGCAATAAATTGGTGTATGGTCAGGCCCCCATGTCAGCCTTTTGAGAGCTAGATAATGGTCTGGGTATTCACACATTTCTTTGAGCTGCTCGTCGCTGGCCTGCTCAGCCGAGAGTTCTTTCAAATCGAACTGAGTAGGGAAGCGAATTGCTTCGACGCGCGACAGCGAATCAGCGACAAGGTTTTCCTTGCCGGGTAAATACGCCATTTGTGTAGTAAATTGAGCGATATAGCATAATTGGCGCGCCTGCCTTGGGGAGGATATTTAGGATAACGATAGGAGTTTTGGACTAACGCATACATTAGCGGTTTATGATCCGAGTAGATTTTGAATTCGCGCCCTTCGAGGAAATGGCGAAAGTACCGTACTGCTTCATATACCGTGGTGAGCTCGCGGTCGTAAGTGCTGTACTTACATTGAGCAGGTGAGAATTTACGCGAGAAAAATGCGAGGGGTTGCCAGGATTTATCGACTGACTGTTCGAGCACTGCGCCCATTGCGAAGTCTGAAGCGTCAGATACTACACGGATCTCGGCGGAGCTGCAGGGATGCGCGATAAGGGCTACGTTCGCTACGTCCGTTTTGCATTTTGAGAATGCGTTTTCCGCTTCGGGCGTCCAATTGATCGGACGTTTGTCTCGCTTACGCGCATCTCGGAGAAACGCGTTCAATGGGGCTTGCGTAGCAGCTGCATTCGGAATGCATCGACGATAAAAATTTACCAATCCGAGAAAGCTTCTGAGCTGCTCAATTGTGCTCGGCTTTGGGAAGTTGTTAACAGCGTCAACCTTCTCTGGAGTGGGCTTGAAGCCATGCTATTTACAAGATGTCCTAGAAACACGAGTTCCTTTACGCCGAACTGGCATTTTTCTAAGTTGAGGGTTAAATGAAATTTCTGAAGCCTTTGCAGGACTGTCCTGATATGAGCCTCATGCTCTTCTGCTGAGGAAGAAGCAATAAGGATGTCATCTATATAGGCGAATACGTACTCTAGATAACCCAATGCGCGGTTGATGTATCGTTGAAATGTTAGGCCCGAATTTCGAAATCCAAAAGTTATCGCACGGTACTCTAAAAGCCCGAACGGTGTGATGACGGCCGTTTTAGGAATGTCCTCGGGAGCTATTGGGATTTGTTGGTACGCTTTTTTGAGGTCTAGAGCCGAAAAAATGATTTTTCCGTGAAGAACAGCCGGAAAATCGTGCAGGTGTGGAACAGGGTATCTGTCAGGCAGAGTGACACTGTTAAGACGCCTGTAGTCTCCACAAACCTGCCATTCACCGTCTTTCTTTTTGACTAGGTGAATAGGACTAGCCCATGGGCTGGAAGACGGGGCGCATATACCGGTTTTAACGAGTCACTCGAATTCGGTTTTGGCTGCTTTCAGTTTCTCTGAAGATAAGCGGCGTGGTCGCTCTGCGACGGGGGGACCGTTGGTGATGTTGTGATGAAAAACGTCTCGAGACTCTAGAGAAGCAGTTTGTTCAATGCCTATCACCTGTGGGTATTGCGCGAGAATGTGCGCGTATTTGCATCTAGGATCGATCCTACTTAAGCTTTGGTTAGGTGCGTTTTTCGCGACACCATAGACCTGAAAACTGGTCAAAGAATCGACTAACTTGTGTTTCTTTAGATCAGGTAAGAGTCCAAACTTTTCGAGCAGGTCTGCTTCAATGATTGGGCCAGATACGTCTGCTATAGTGAAGTCCCATTCGATGTCGCGACGGAGACCTAAATCTAAAATGCGGTGTGTAGAACCGAATGTGGATATTGGTTTACCGTTCGCTGTGTTTAGCGTGAAAGCTTTAGCTGCGCCTGTGAATTTCTCAGGCTTGGGTATGAGCGATACATCGGCTCCGGAGTCGATGAGAAAGGATAGACCGGAATTACGGTCGCGTATGAAGAGGCGTTTGGATTGGGACTGACCCCCGGACGCCTCGGTTACGGCAGGTCGGTTTAGTTTTCCGGTGTCGTTAAGGCTGAATACCAAGAACAAGGTTTTTCGCACTTAAAAGCTTCAGCGCCAAATTTTTTTTTGCCGCCAACACAGACCGGATATGTCACGAGATTTCGAATCGGAGCGCTTTGGTTGGCCCCACGAGCTTGATTTGGAACGATCGCGTGAACGGTCCTTGGAAGAGACTTGGCGTGACGCGAGTGACGTTAGCCTAGCTATGTCTAAGCTCGAAAAATTAAATAACCCCACTCGCGTAGCTGAATCATAGTTCCAATTCTTATTGTGTTACTTGCTCTCTAGTTTGTTCATGCAATTATCAATTATCTTTTTATTACAGAAAAGTAAAAAAAGGAATACGCGTAGCTCGAAAAAGTAAACAACCCCATACACGTAGCTTAATGACTATTCCAATTAATATTGCATCACTTGGTCTCTAGTTTACTTATAATAATAAAAAATATCATATATATTTAGAATGATAACTTCTAAATTATGAAAATGACAATGAAATGATCTCGATAATGTTAATAATGTAAATAATAGGATAAATAAAGTGTAGTTTAATTTTTTACATTGGCATTGTACACATATCATTTTTTCTCCAGTCTGTTACAGGATAATGGCAACATTCCATTGGGAGAGTGAATCTGATTTCAGCGATACTATTGTTACTATTGTTACTTTAAGTTTGTTATTTATGTTTATGTGGTTGACACTACTCGGGTCCAGAAGCCTCCGTACCAGCGTGGACGATTTGGGCGACAGAATCAACGTATGCGTGGTCGCGGTGGTCAGCGAGGTGGTTTGAGTCAAATGAAAGCCTTGGGCAAATTGAAACTCCGAGAAAGAGACCGTAAAGGCCCAACGAAACGTTGGGTTCGTTAGCAAGGTTTTTGGGATGCATCTGTTACTGTAAGACCAGATTGGGTTATCATAGAAGAAATGGACTTCCCACGTCTTAGTAAACTTACTAGTGTCAAAGAAGGAGAAGATGTTCTTTGCTGTGGAGCTCTGGAATTCTATGATAAAATTTATGACAGAGTTAATGTAAAGAATGAAAAACTTTTACAAAGGATCGATCGCATTTTCCATACTGTTACTAGGACTAGGACAACCCCATCTTCTCCAGGACTAGTGACGATTATTCGAGCCAGTGGCCATTTGCAGGGCGGATATAGATTGGAGCGCAAAAGGCAGAGGTCACCCACCTTTACTTGCGGTTTTCGAATGCTCCATTTTGATCGTTGTTGTAGGCTATGCAAATATTACGATGACCATCTATTCCCAAAGTGCTCATACATTTGGCGGATCATCTGCCAACGATTCAATCTCGAAGTAGCGATGTCAGTGAGCGTCGGTGTTCCGATCAGGAAATGACCTGGGGTTAAAGTACCAAGGTAAGTCGGATAGTCAGAAAGAGGTTGTAGAGGTCTTGAATTAAGGCAGGCTTCTATTTGAGTGAGTAAAGTTGTCATCTCTTCAAATGTAAGCAAGGCATCACCGATAACTCGCTTCAAATGAAATTTAACAGATTTGACGGCTGCCTCCCAAATGCTCCCAAAGTGAGGAGCGCCGGGAGGGTTGAAACACCATTGGATGCCGTCCTTTGCGAGAAGACGGGAAATCTCAGCGATTTAAGCATTAGCTTGACCAAAGAGGCAACGGAGTTCTTTATTTGCCCCGACAAAGTTAATGCCACAGTCGCTAGTGACTCTAGAGCAAAGTACTCGGCGAGAAACGAAGCGAAGGTATGCGTTGAGAAAGTCTGTAGTAGAGTAGCCTGAGGCAGACAAAAACTGCAATATATCCTTTGTATGATTTCGTACCTCTCCCTTTTGAAAGGCGAAGATTGAGCGGACCTGCATAGTCCACGCCAGTGTGAAGAAATGGTCAAAATTGCTGGACTCGCTTACGAGGCAAGTCTCCCATTAATTGCGAGGCTGGGGCTGCTCGCTGTCGCTAACAGCGAAGGCACTTAAAAACGGTGATTTTAATTAGTTGACGTCCTCTTAAAATCCAGAATTAATGCCTTAAAAATCCGAGAGTCAACTGTGTACCTCCATGTAGAGTTTTATAAAAATAATTGGATGTCGCTCATCGGGATGTAGTAGAGAATGTCGTAAGCGAATGTTCACCTACACACAATAAACCATCTTCATCGAGAAAAGGATTGAGCCGTATAAGCGTACTTTTATGTGAAATTGGTCGAGCAGTGGAGAGGCAATTAATTTCTCTCGAGAAATGGCGAGTTTGTACGTAAAGAATCCAGTGGTTCTGCGCTTCTTGAAGTTGAATCGGAGTTAGCTGAGAGATATTCGTTGAATCCTTTTTTTTTTTGTTGAGTTACTTACGTCGACGAAGTTGTTTGATGAATTTAAGGCACCGCGCTGTGACGCGTAGAAGCTTGTTGATTGAACTATACTTTGTAAGGAGGTCAAATTCCTGGGCTGAATTGATCACGACAAGGCAAGGTTTGCTTCGTCTATGCGGGCAGTCGACTAAAAATTCATACTTGCTATCCCTCGGAGTCTGAGCATCATTAGCTGTTAGAAACAGCGGTCCTTGCATCCAGAGTATCGAATTTACAAGTTCGGAGTCAGTTACACCTCGAGAGGCAAGATCAGCAGAATTAATCTTTCCTTCAATGTTATGCCATGACGCTTGCGGCAGCGTCGTTTGAATTTCTGAGACTCTGTTGGCGACGTAAGTTTTCCACGCAATTGGATGTTCTCATAACCATGAGAGTACTATAGTGAATGTCAGACCACAAATGACAGACAACTTCTTTGAGCGTGAGACACTCTCGTATCTGACTGACAAGTCTTACGCACACCAAGGTACCACACAGTTCTAGGCGTGGCAGACTTTCGTTTGAGGTCAGTAAAACAGATTGCAGACGAACTTATTCATCAGCCGAGCAAACGTAGAGGCAGGCTGCATAGGCCCGCTCAGAGGCATCTGAGAAGCCGTGTAGTTCTTTAGCCTCTTCAATCTTGTCAGCGCCTGCGAAGATGTCATCAACATAACAGTCTTGACGAATGAGCTGAGCAGCACGATTTGGTGAACTTGCAAGCCCGTAGGAAACTGTGCAGAGGTTATAGGCTTGGATGGGCTGATCTTCAGAAAAACGCCAAAAATACGCTGCAATGGTCTATCTGCTGGGTCAATCTGAATATTTTCTCGATATCAGCAGAAAAGGCATAAAGAGACTTTCACCAGCGAAAGGCAGTCGTTGATCGCAAATCCATTACGAAGCTTTACAGATCCGTTGAAAACTACTCTGAGTTTGGTTGTTTCCCCATTGACCTTGAAGACACCATGATGAGGCAATATAAACGATGGCGAATCACTTGGTGGAGTTGCTGGCGGAGTTGCTGAATTCAGTCAATACACAGAACAGAAGAAATTACACTATTAGGATCTCAAATAATCTTGCATTTTGAACTTTCAGCACACTGCTCATGAAAAATCTTATTACAGTTACTACATTTAAAATCACTACCATCCATAACATAGCATTCTATATATAAGCACTTGTACACCTCATGTCTCATATTTCTCCTATTACTAATGTTATGTGAACTACTCATTGTCACATAAGAAGCACAATAACAATTCACAATAAAATATCAGTAAATTAACAATTAATAGCTAACAGACAACATAATTACACTTTCAGGTTATACACACTAAATGCTCTTATCTATACAGCTACTATAAGCCAAGAACACGTGGCACTTAAAATGATTTTCGGTATTTTGAACCTTCGCAATATAGTATTTCGGTATTTTGTCTTTCCTAACTTCAAGTTTCGGTATTTCGATTTTCCGATCTTCGACTTCCGTCAAAATGTTTTTCAGAATTTTTTGTTTAGGGATTTGGACTTTCGGTATTATGAACCACACTCGACCGAAGACAGGCGACAGGAGACTGGAATTGGCATTTTAATTATATAAATGATGATGATGACTATAGGTACTTCGACTTTAAAGCGTCACGTTAATCTTATATAGCATCAATGAATTTTAAAAGTGAAAAATTGTCAAAATAAACAACTTTACAAATATTGCTATTCAAAAAAGATCACTGAATATATCATTGTGAGTCATTTCTTCTATATAAATTGCATCTCTAATTATTATGCAATCGATGTTTTGTAAATTTGCTTCAATATTTAAGGAGAATATGTCAATAAATTTAATCGCAATGAGCTCATGACGGCAGCATTCGATAAAGAAAATGCATAGTGGCACGTTCTCTAGTAAATTCAAAGAGCAAAAATTCAATTAGGCAGTATTTTATATACAAATTAAAAGCAGCTTATATTCAAAAGATGAATTTGCATCATTTTTGAATTAATTAGTGAAATAATAAAATTTATTACAACATCTTGTTATAAATTTGAGGGTAGATAAGGATATACGAAGGGGTTCAGCTGTTCGAATAAATATAACCCTGTTGAAAATATACGACTAGATTACTGAATGTAATGTAATGTAATTACTCTGGAGAAATTCCAGCTTGATATCCACCTGAATTTCCACTTGATATTTTAGACGAATTTCGCCAGAATTGCAGGTATAATTCACCTTAAATTCACCTGAATTTTTACTTATAAGAATTCCAAAAACGTCAGGTAAAATCTATCAGGAATCCACCTGAAAATCCGGTTACAAATTCGAAAGTATATAAGGATATATACAACCTTCCTTTAGATATCTCTATCATAGTCGCCGACCCAAACATTAAAGCCTGTTTACACATACTTAAATTTCTCAACAATTATCAAATACTCGTATAGTCAGCGCAATATGTATTTAACCTCTCACAAATAATGTATTTTCGAAAATTTTGTAAAACCATATGTAATATACATGTATGTTATTTTGTAGCTAAATAAACCTTTTATTGGTTTAAAATGCTTTAAAAAAAAAGATATTTTAATTTAATTTATTAAGTAACGCACTATTGCGCTCATGTACTTACTTTTATTTATAAAATTCAGTTTATAAAAAATTGTTTTTATTTCTGTTTAAACATTAAAATTGTCAGTTTATTTCTGTTTAAACTTATTATATAATAAAGATATTTAACAGAAAAGAAAGTTTCGTTTACTTTCAATCGCAAATCATAATCAAGCCTAATCTAAATCATAAGGAGTGTAACTGTCGCATCTTGGAAAACGTCGCGGTATCGGTGGAAAGTCACTAGTATCGCCGACTTTGAAGACCAGAGCCATACCATTTTTCATGTGCTCTTCAAAATGGCAATGGAAAAACCAGTATCCTGAAATTTGAAATTGAATATTGCAAGCATTTTAAATAAGTGAATAATATATATAAAACAATTAGACCTCTTCAGTAGAAACAAACGAATTCGACAGACCGTACATATTTAAAATTTATATTGTGCAAATAAATCTCATATTAAAATCTTAATATTTATCATTCATTGTATATACTGCCACTATAAAATAATTAATTTTCGATTTGCCTGTACCAATTTGTTTACCGCAAACTTCTTACCAGGATTATCAGCAACTAATCGAACGATCGTGTATCCACCGCCAGGTGCTTTGATCGTGTCTTTCAGAGGTGCACGATCGAGTCTTCTCTTGATTTTTCCGTCACGGTCCAACTGCTTGATTCGCGAGATCGTCACGGGTCCTTCTAAATTCTCCACCGCCACCATTCGGAAGAAGTGACCGTGCAAGTGCAGCGGATGATTCACCACCATGGGTGATGTACCTAAATTTGCGAAAACCGAACACACCATTATCAAGGGAAACGAATAAAACTATTGTAAAATATTTACCTTCATCAACGAATACGAGCTCGACGATGCTGCCAAGCGCAATCTGGATTACGTGGGTGCAGCTGCAATATTCTTCTACGCAATTGGCCATCCTCATCGTCGTGGAGTTGCAAATAGTGTGGGGCTCGATCATATCCCACTGGGAGAGTAGAGGAAACTCTGGTAACTTCATGGATATGTGATTCAGTTGTATGGTGGTTTTCTGATGAGCTGTCGCGACTGAAACATTTTAGTACTATGATAATTAAAGTTTCGCAATATCAATAACCTTTCATTAATAGATCATCATCACTTTTTTTTGTCGATTTATCATCTTGATATAATGTTGTAGCAATTCTCAAATAGCTTGGAATGCATAACATTTTTAGAGAATATGTTTATATTTATAAACAAATACTTATAAAAAGCATTTTAGCAGACAAAAATTTATGGCACAGAAAAAGGTATGATTTGCCTGAAAATTAGTTCTCTGAGGTTTTTGAAGTCGCTGATCACGAATTTGCGGGTATCCAATTTTCAAAATTCAGAATGTCAAATTTAAAATGGCGGACCCGGTTTGGAAAGACACTAATCGTTATAAAATTCCAACATCTTGAATTTTGAAAATCTATACATCCAACATAATAGTTTTAAAGAGCAGTTATAGCTACTAGTAGTCATTAGAAAAATTAGTGTTTCAAAAGGTTAAAGGAGGTTCGAAAAATACCTTGGTTGTATCCGTACAGGTGTTTACGATGGTATTCGTAGTTATCGAGCTTATAGAAATCGAAGGTTATAAAAATCTGAGTGTCTACATATAAAGATAATGCCCTATCGTTTGGATCCATTGCTGTTAGCAGTGGAATGTTTATGTTCGTATAATGAGGAGCTTCAGTACCGGTATTGTAAGGATTGAGCACCTGTTGTTAATTAAAAAAAATTAGTACTTTTCGATCGATATAAAACGATTAATTCTGTTTCGAAATATCAACTAAGCGAATCTACCCTCGTTAAATTTGTGATCGGTGGAATGCTGTAGCCAATCGGCGAGTCAGGACTGGCGAATTTCACGGATTCGTATTGAAGTACAGCTACTTGAAAGACACCAGTCGTTGTATTATTCTGGCATTTACCGTAGCCTCGATATCTGATCCAATAATTCTTAGGTTCTTGATTTGCAGAGACGATAAAATCCAGTCTTTCGCCGGGCCACATTGTCACTGCATCGACTGGGAAATAATAGATTTTAATTCACAAGTATATAAATTAGTTTAGATTTACCAAGTTTCATAAAATTGTAGTAAAATAAAAATTAATTTTCCATACCTTCAATTAGTTCTATATCATTGCTGTCTAAGCTGATGACGAGGAGTTTGTGATTATCGATTGATATTTCGATCGGACAATCATCAGCTCCAGCATCTATCACTCTGAACCTGTATTTCTTATCCTGGAAACAAAGAACCAGAGTATGATTTACATTTTTGTTTTGCAAATAATGAAAGAATTTCGATAGATTTGATCTATTAATGAAAATTCCACTTACCTTCTGAACTTTGTAACGTGCAGTAGGAGTATACCAATCGGTCCCGTTCTTTTCGAATTTTTTAAATCGTCCTAATCCATTAACTAAGATAGTAGTAGGAATGACACCTTCGTCACTGTCGTGCCAATCTTTGATTATTCCATGCTCGGCTTCCATGTTCATCCAATCGGTGATTATCATGTGATGTTCGTCGTAATCGTACAGTTTATAATGACGATTCTCTTCCGGATACGGATGGACTACGAGCGGACCGTAAAGCCCGTCGGCACGCTGAGTTCCTTAAATTTTAAATAATTATGGAAACTTTTAAAGAGATGCCGACATATTTATTTTTCGAGCTTACCGATGTGGGAATGCCAAAAGTACGTTCCACTGGTACTCGCATTGAAGATGTACTGAAATTTTTGCCCAGGTAAAATCGGACACTGGGTAACGTAAGGCACACCGTCCATATACGGTGTGCCCTTCTGAGCGATCCCGTGCCAATGGATGGTCGTACTCGCCGCCGCCATCTCGTTTCTTACTTCTACTACAATAAGGTCGTTGTGGCACACCTGTGCAGCAAAGTTACAATTCGTATTCCCCATGATTAATCCCATGTATTACGATAATTATGCATGATATACCTCGATTATAGGACCAGGCATCTGTCGATTAACGACGTAGACGGTCTTCTGTACGCCATCGGCTGGTATACAGTGAGGCCTGAAGCAATCGGTACCGCTGAACGGACAGTTGTAGCAGGCCTTGCTCATCGTACTGTACTGCTCGATGACGAATACGTAGAAGCACTTTCTTGGCGAATCGCCGTCGATGCATGGTCGGTGGCAAGGATGAGTCTTGAAGTCGACCACGTCCGCACTGTCGCCGAAGTAGTTTGTGTCCGCAGACGTTAACGTTGATGCTACGCTGGCTGTATGGGCAAGGTACAGACAATATAGTTTTTTCTTTTTTTTTATAATATTTGGTGATTTTAATTTGTTATTTGGTTTTCTCTTCAATTTCATTTGTTATCCGAAATTGGAATTACTTAAGACACTTCGTGCGCGCAGATCATTTCAAATTGAATGATACTTACCTAAAAAAGTAGTCAAAACGGCGAGGAATAGTACGACACGTTCTTCGGAGCACATTTTGCCCATTTCACTCAAACGGTATCCAACTAGGTATAGTAAAAAAAACAATCGATCTGCATTCCTAAACTAACATCAACTACAAGAAAAACCAATTGAATAACTATAGTCAACTACGAATAAATGCATTCGCACCTGTTTGCAGACTTTTTATTAGCTTCGCCGAAATTTCGTTATGCCACGTGCAGTAGATTTCTGCTTTATTTCTTTTGGACATGTCTTAACGCATATCCAAACATTTATTGTTATCAAACATTACGTGTCTCAGAGCAATTAACTTTGGCATTCTTTTCACTTTTGCGTAACAGTAAAATGGAATGTGATGTAGGCAATTTTTGATAATAAGCTTAAACTCAACTTTCTATGTAAAGCTATACGGTTAGATTGGTATGCCATTCTCAGCTGCCGGTGTTAATTAACAATTGTAGGCTAAGTGCATCGTGCGGCGAAATCTCGCAACACAGTACCCCCACAAAGATATAGTATATATTCGCGGATATAAATACCCACATAGCACGAAAGCTTCCAGCGGAAAGATTCGAGAAAGCTTGCCGCGAAAGATTGCAAGAATCTTTTAGGAAGCAAAATGAAACTTTCAATAAAGTTACATTGATAATCTTTCAAGAAAGCTCCCTGAGAGTTTTAGAAAAGGATACAAAAAAGTTTCAAAAAACCCAAATTTGACGGATTATATGGAAGCTTGAGGGAAGATTGCAGGAACCTCGCGAGTAATATTACAAAAAACAATGCTGGAATCTTACGTGGAAGCTTTAGGAAAGATTGTATAAAGACCTTTGAATGTTTTAATAGTTACTTTGCGAAATAAGCTTACAGAAAGTTTCTAAATAACTTTCCAACAACCTTCCCATGAAATACTTCATTGAACCTTCTCGAAACCTTT
>UELU01137225.1:0-53561 GCA_900490025.1 Megastigmus dorsalis
CCTCCCTACACGTGCACCGGAAGTTTATTACCCTGCATGAGCAACAACAACAAGAAGAACAACAAGAACAATAACGAGGGCGGTTGTTGTAGTATCGCGGCACATTCTCTATCGGTGGTCGCTCGCTCGATCGCACGCTCTGCGATCGAATGAAATCGAGCGGCGCGCGAAACGATAAATTTTAACGCATATTCCGGGGGAGCGAGAGAGCCTGCGGTTCTATTCGCCGTACACATCGCGGCCAATTACCGAGGTATACATGTATATACGCCGCGCGAGTGCGTGTGTAGGCTGACTCGGCGAGAGTGTGAGGCTGTGAGCAGCGACATGTCGATGAACGGATGTATGTCCGTGTGCGCGTGTGTATGGCTCGTGTATAAGAGCTTTACACGGATATATCAGAGCTCTGACTATTCTGTCTCGAACGACAGCTTTTTATTCTTACGAGGGATGCTGTGTAATGAGAGCTTTGGGAAATTTATGGCCTTGAGCGAATTGGTATGCGCGATGATGTTGCGGTGGGAAAATGTAGATGATTTTTAAATCATTCAACAGAAACTATTAGCAGAATCCGTTTTGCCAAATATGGCATTAAATTACTGTAGTGAATACAAATATTCTATCCAAGTTACTCTCAATAATACAATAGCTTATTTATTTTTAAAATACCTGGTTTAATATTAGCACATTATGTATTGATCTAACTAACTAACTTATCCACACCAGCAACTGTGTTTATCAATGCATACGCTATTAAATACGATAATATAATTATTATATGTTTACCGCGGTATTATTTTTAGTGATAAGAGTGTACCACTAAAGTTAGCGTGCACCAATTATTTTTCTATGTATGTAATTTAGTGGAAACGTACTATTATTTTGATACTATAATAAATGCCATGTCGATGCATCAGAGATTCTATTGAAGACTTTTTTATAATGTTTGAGTGATAATTCGTAATATAAAGGTACAGTTAAACGCTTTTAAACGCTATAGATTCTTGTCTTTAAATTGCGAAACTGATATTTAATACACATCAAAATACCACCGTTATTATGATATTAAATAATTACAATAGTTTATATTTAGAACTATTAATTTATTAAAAATTAAATTTGATTTAAATTAAATACACTTAAAATTATTTAATATATTCAATGTAAATAATTTTAATCATTTTTTATTCAATAAATTATGCACTAATTAAGATGCCCGGACATATTTTATAAAAATTTCAATAAATAACTTAACATTGTTTATACGTAAATATTAAAAGTAAATTCCTCAATGGAATAAATTTACCTAATAAAGTAAAAATGTACCGAAAAGATCATCAGCAAATATTACAAATCACGTGCATTAAATCAACGCATCATTCAGAAACAAACAGAATTGTGCTCTC
Organism: Megastigmus dorsalis; assembly: GCA_900490025.1. Lineage (NCBI taxonomy): Eukaryota > Metazoa > Arthropoda > Insecta > Hymenoptera > Megastigmidae > Megastigmus > Megastigmus dorsalis. Next base: position 1,407 of record UELU01137225.1, read on the forward strand.
AACGAAAGCCACAAAACATTTGCACACCGCCGCACGAGCTCGAGACCTAAAAAAAAGGAAAAGTCCAAGTACAAAAGTCTACCCCGGCTTCGCACATTAGCCGCATGCAAACCGCGATACACTCGACGTGAGAACCCATCAATATCAAATCATTAATTATCGATATATGTACGCACAAATAATTACGAATCATAGATTGTTAACACGGCTCGCGCGGGCCAACACCCACACACGCACACACACACACACGAGTATAACACGTGCCCACCGCAACCACACCGAATATGAGTTATGCATATATATACCTATATAGAGGCATGGCACTCCACTGACCTCATATAAGCGCGCGTGATGCAGAGTTGGGAGCGAGACGAGAGAGGGAGAGAGAGAGAGAGAGCCGCTCGCGCTAAATCACCCCAGCGGATATACGCCATTCGCTTAATGTCCGATGTATTTGATGTCGAATCATAATATAAAGCAGCTCTCTCTCCGACGAGCATTGATGGGCCTGCGTATATACGTGTGTGCGTGTGTGTGTGCGCGTGTGTGTGCATTGCTGTGACTCGCGCCCGTGTACAATAATGTTCTGAAGTGCTGGCGACGCCGCGCGCGAATTCGTTACTGCCATACCGGATATGTACATATCGCGCGACGAGTTTGCCATGGCTCGTTTGCCCCTTTCGCGCTATGACGTCTGCGCTACTGTACTTTATAGGCGTTGAAACTTTTTTATTATCGGCTTTTTGCTTTTGGGAGACTTATGCCTATTTTTTGCGGAAGTTTGAATAATTATAGGGTCAATATTTTAAGATACATTTGCTATTGGGAAACCCTTACGTGCAATCTCAAAAGTACACCCATATTGTTCAGTAATTGCCCAGCGGACAAATTTAAGAATTCAAAACAATTGATAATCTATCTTGAAAAGATATACTATAATAAGTCGTAGTATTTGCTACTCTAGAATATCATTTATTCTCTGAGGTAGGTAAAGCAATTTCATGTTTATGGAAGTTTTTCTATGCTACTGAATCATAATAAAAGAAGATGTAAAAGATCTCCATTCCAATTAGCTATGTTGATCAGTCCAACTTATAAAGATTGAATGCGACGATTTAGACAGACGAGTGCCTATTTTCATGGAATTCAATTGCTGTTGGTGTACAAGTTTGAATAAGGACAAGGCGTAAATACGCCTTCTTCTTATACAAACTTGTAGAAACACACATTTCTATCAACAAGAATAAATACGCCTTGTTCTTATAGCAGGAGTTGAATTGCATGAAAATTGGCACTCGTCTACATAAATAGTCGCATTCAATTTTTTTATTCTGGAGTCTTTTACATTTACTTTTATTATGACTTAGTTACCATACAAAAGCTTTTATCAACAATTGCTTTACCTATCTCAGAGAATAAATTATATTCTAGAATGGCCAGCTACAAATACTGAATCTTTTAATAATATATCTTTATAATAGTCTATCTATTCAGGATAAATTTTCGATTGTTTTGAATTCTTAAATTTGTTCGCTGGAAATTACTGAATAATGGGTGTATTTTTGGGTTTGCACATATAAAACCCTTAAGTATTGGATTTTCTAATACTTAAAGTTATAGAATATTTCAGAACGATTGAGGAACTATCAAGATTATTCGAATCGAATGAAAAAGTATAAACTGTATGTTTTTACGTATGACCAAAATATAGAATAAGAAAGTGTATATATGTTTAAATTGCATTTTTTGTAATACTTAAATAAATCTGAAACTCAATCCGTTTACTTTAACATTAAGACTGAACCAGTGCACAAATTCACGATTACAGAATAATTTTATTATCCAAAGAATGTGACATTATGTGCGATTTGAGCGCTCGAAATAACATGTATTCTAATTTTTTTTATTCCATCTAATTTGCTTACAATCGATCGTAAGGAGGTCGATTTAGTCTGGCGCGCTCCAATTCAGTTCTTTTGTCGCTCGCACATACACGGATATCGCAAATGTAACCGCGACACGCGACTGTCGTGTACGTATCAAAACAACTGCATAATACAAGAGTTCCGAGCTCAAGTCGAATTGGTCAAACTTCGATTTGTGTCCCTGCAAAATTCAGGTTTCTTTCGTAGCAAATCGTTGATCTAGAGTTTTATACCGGTATTATTCACTGTAATAAAATCTTCAACTTAATGGCACTATTCACTATTATTTAATGTAGTTTTGGCGATCGCGTATTACGAAACAATAGCGAATAGCATCAGCTTTTAGTGAATTTTTCAATTAAAGTCTAACATCTCCATTGGCTGAGCTCGAACGCAGCCTTAGCGAGCTTAGTTTATGCCGTATAGCAGATTTTACGAGTCATAAAAAATGGAGGTCGTAAAAATAAATTTTGCCACCGCATATTAGAAAATGAAGACGAACTGTTATGTCAACAAAGTGAATATCGTAACCTCCGCGTGTATAAGTATAGAGTTTGTATCAAGTTTAACCGCATTCAATTCCGTATGGCTGCCTTCAATTATTTCCAATAAATATCAATCTCGAGGTTAGCCGAGGTTCCGTTATTGAGCGTAAATATCGCATGTAAGCTTTTCACGGGGACCTGCATCGGTAAATCGCACTTCTGTGATTAATGTCTCTCTAGACTTCTCCAAAACTGTTTGTTTCTCCCTTTTCGCATGTTTTTCTTTCTTATTTACGGTTCTTTAACCACCAATGCGATATCGAATCAGATCAGCCGAAATAAGCACTTGAGATCTGACGCAAGGAAACTTTTTTTTATTAACATTGATTCTACTGGAGGAAAGTATCGATGGGTTTGTGAGTTAAAATTGTTTATGTGTAAAAATGGTTGGAGAGATTACTTTTATTCACTTATTTTAATACTGAAAATTTCTATAATTTGAATTTTCACTGACTATTCAGTGTTATATTTTCAGTTTATTATAAAGTACATTTTTACATATTATAGAAGTGATTATTTTTCGTATTTTTCTAATGTGAATATTTACCATTAATATATTCGTATTAGATAATATGAATTGTTGCTGAGAAGCAATTTTAAAATTTGCTTCTAATTTAATTCTGTTATTTATTACATCAATATTAAATATGTCCAGAACATTAAGCAAATATTCAGAATAATTTAAAATAACATGAAGTGTAGTATACATTTTCTAGCTATCAGCAGAAAATAGAATATTTATTGTTAGATATAACAAGTGTATTATGTGATTTTTCAGTTGTCACTATGTGCACAGGATAAAATTCTCAATTAGCATTCATTAGTTTGAATTAAACACAATTTAAACGTGTAAACAGAAACATACGAATTCAGAAGACCAAAATAATCCAAGCACCGTATCTATCCGATGACCTGATTGAACTTAAAGCCTTGTTAAGTATTATGCTTTTTATTGGATTGAACGCGATCTTGATGAAGGCTAACGAGATATTAGCGACCCCTTCCTATTTTTAGAGACATTTATAAGTAAGCATACTGTTATTGAATATCAGAAAATTTATCGTGGTGTTACATCAAAATAAGAAAATAATCACTGTAAATATGAGAAAAACTTTATCATTTTAAATCGTAGTACAGCTTATATTATTCGGCTGAACACATGAGAAAATACATAATACTTAGCTGAATAAGTATGTCTATAATCTCTATTCGTTGACGCGAATAAGCATGTTTTTCAAAGCTATTAATTCCAAAGAAGTGCCTATTTTACTCCTCCAACAATCCGAGCCGATGATATGCGATCTATGATACACTGCACATCGTTACTGATAGGAGTCGATCTGCTATTTGCTCCTACAGCAAGAGGAAATCAGCGTTTAGAGTATGTGTAAAACCGAGATTCCAGTTGACTAAAAAACTTTTTTGAACGCTTGAATGTTAACCAACAATAAAATAACACACGAATATTGCTATTTTTATCGAGTTTATTTACAGACTCTTTGTATTGTAAATCGTAAATTTTCTACTCGCTCGCTATTCGAATAGTTTTTTTTTTTGCCAAAACCTGAAGCAATGCGCATTCTTTTGAATTGCAATCACAATTTTATTAAAATAATATAAATCAACCCGTTTACAGTGAGGGCATGGATATATGATGGAGTAATCATTCTAAAACTCGCGAAGCAATTATTTTTCGTTTATTTTGGAGCTTATATTGGATTCTTGACAAATTTTATGCTACACAAAAAAGGTTTACATTGATCTGATCTGTATATTTATTTTATGAAATTTTGAAATTTTGCACAACTGCATCATAGCTATTATAAAATGCGTATTCTACTGGATATATTTTTAGCAGTACACATTTAAATTGGGTTTAATTTAAACTAATCAATATGTACACAATGAGAATTTTAACCTGTGAAGTTTTAGCGACAACTGGAAAATCGTACAACACACTTGCTATCTAACAATAAATATTCTATTTTCTGCTGATAGCTTGAAAATGTATTCGACACTTCACGTTATTTTGTAAATTATTATGAATATAATTCATTTGATGCTGTGGAAATATTTAATGTTGATGTAATAAATAATCATTAATAATTCATTCGAGTATTGTTATTTATGACAGAATATATTTAATAGTGACACGTGTTGATTAGTTAGTGCACATTTATTTATGTTTTTATTTCATTTACGAAGAGCATTTATTTTTATCTTTATGTAACTATAAAAACGTTGATTTTGTTTTTAACTTATAAAAATCATCACTTTTTAATTTATTGATAAATTGACTTATCTTTATTTATAATAGCCAATATTATATCCCATGACATAATGAATAAAATCAATTGCTTGTAAAATTTTATTTGGATGTTTAGAAACAATCACTCACTTTCAATTATGTACAAGTTAAAAAATAATTACACTCGTTTATCTTCTAACTCGTCTATTATCCACTACGAGATATAAAACTAAAATTCATCAGTAAAACATTAAGTAAATGACTAGTAAACTCAAAAAGTAAAAACAAAACTGATGAGAGAGAAGCACAAACAGTCGGTGCGTCCGTCCGTCGGGCGTAGTTAAAAGCATCCGTTAAACGACTGAAGCATCAGTTTAGCGTTTCCTCCTTATATAAACTTGCGACTGTCGAGGGACAAATGATGAACAAATTGACGAGGGCAACTACAGGCGCTCAAGTCTCTGCATCTTCGCGATTCGCGAAAGACTCTCGATCTTTAGAAGTGCGGCGAATCTAATAAGCATATATAGGCGTCTAAAATAGAACGGAGTTGGGGCTTTCCATGGCAGAAATACGAAACCTAAACGCGTCTGGACGGGCAATTAGAGACGTTTAATTGCAAGTGGGATGCACGCGCGAGTGCACGCAAGTCCACAAGCGCACATGTGCTTGAATTTATGGAGGGTTTTGGACTACAGATGACGACTTGTCTCGCTTTTCTTTCTTTGATAAATTGATACATTTTTGTTGCTTCTCTTGGCTTTGCGAGGTTCGTTGTTCACTTGCGTCTTTTTTTTTATTTCTTTACGTTACATCTCTTTGTAAATATAACGGGTATTGTATTTTTTATAGATCAATAAACTCAAGCTACATAAGTAATTCAACGTTCATATTAGATAATACGCTACTTAATCACGAATTATCAATCGATACTATTGAAATGATAATTATAACAAAAATGATAATTAGGCAAAACGAGCAAAATTTTGGGGGTGTACCTATAGAGGGGATTTGCTCAGCCAGATCTATCGATTGATGCAAGAAAACGACCGCCACACACGCACACACGCGCGCGAGAAAACTATTTTTCTCCAAACTACTAAATTTTTGCCCCAAAAGTCTTAAATAATCTTTTTAAAGATTTTTGGAAAAAAACAAATTTCTAACCGATACAATACTAGAGGAACCAAAAATTCTCGTAAATTCTGCACAGAACGTTACGAAACTATAATCTCATAATGTTTACATCATTACCGAGGTGCGGTGCCAGAGAGTTATTACCATAAATTAATCTCTATCTTTATATATTTTATTTAATACAAAATTACGGACTCTAGTGGTAATGTAGGAATCTTTTCGACTCACGCACATCCCCTTAAGAATCTATTCAAATGAACATACATAATTCTTTCATAAATTTGAATTAAAATATTAATTTATGTAACGGTATTTTAAATTTTGGCGCGATTCAAAACGAATATCTATACCTGTAAACAATTAGATCGCATCTTATAAAATACTTCACATCATTCTGCTTTGACTTATTTCAGAGAATATCACCTTTTTAAGAGTGAAAAAGGTTGTATTATTAGTATTTACTGATTTTGGAATTATGCGTGAAAGGTCGATGTTTTTGCGAAGAATTTTGTGCTATATTCACTTTGTAACCGTAACTAACAAAGTTCCATCGATATAATTTATTTAACGGTTTATGTTTAAATGAAAGTTTTTAATGAGATGGTTTAATGCTATCAGTGCGCCAACTTGTAGAACTTGTGTTATACTTTGGTATAGCTCCGCATTGATTTTAAAGTTGATATTGTAATTATCTATTTTTATTATGATAGTGTACTTTAAACGGAAAGTATATTTGTTTAATTATATTTACATAATGTAAAGTTTTTGGCTTAACTCTGTTGCATCCTTAATTTTTTTTTCCAAGATAAATATTATATATATTTAATTTAAATTTCAACTATAAAATATATTATGAAAGTGTTTTAACAAATATTTAAATCATTTTATATAGTAAATAGGTACATCTGAGAGTGTAATTTTTTAAAGATTAAACGAGTAACATTTATTAAGAAAGCCCTCGAAACGCTGCAAAAAATAGAGGCATTCTCCAGATTATCTCAGCTCGACCCCGTACGATCTCGCGTATAAGTGAGTATCGGGCTTAATTGCGCATTATCGCGGAAACGCGCGCGCTATGAAAGTACGGTCTCTCGTTATGCCGCAGCATCAGCAGCAGCAGCAGCAGAGGCAGTAGTCGGGCGCGACAGTGGTAGAGACTTGCTTTTGCGCGAATTTCGGGGGTACATAGAGACACAGCCAGTGCAAAATGGGGATGCCGCCGGGGGCATGTAACGAGGACTCGACCCTTTGCAGGGAAAGAATTTATATGCAAGGATCGTAGAGACACTGTTTGTGTATGAAAGTCTCGATAGTGTTTTTCGTCTAAGAAATGATCGGGGGTTAAGACGTTCGAGAATGGCTCGTTAAGGGGGAAAAGGTCTTTCTCGATTTGTGTGAATGTTAGCATACCAAGTAAATGTGTGTCTTTGCAGTTGATATAGATACAATTTCAAAGAGGGTTTTTTTTTATTAAATACTTGCTTGTCAATTATAGTTATAAAGGGCGCAATATTATAAAATGTACAAGAATACATGGTAGAGAAACAATGTGTAAATATATTATTCAAATGAGTAAATGAATTTTAAGTAAAATATTATTTTATTATATTCAGTTATTTAAGTCAGTCATCATCGTAGTTATAAATTTATCTTTTTTCCATGTACATGTTATTTCGGTTAAAAAAAATAGTCACATATACAACGAAATATCCAGAGTTTGTTTGCAAATGCATAATTCTGTAATTTTTAGTTGTACATAAATGCAAGTTATTTTTAAAAACATTCATTTTCCTCTTCATGTAATTTCGCTTTATGCAAACATTAAAATTACAATCGTTAAAGAGGATGAAAATTGCTATTGCAATATAATATAATTATACATCCAAATTGAATGTATATATAATGATTGAGTTAAATTCAAATGAAAACCGATTAAAACCGGCGTTAAATTTGTCAATATCTGCCGTATCTGAACAGCCATTCAAATATCTGCTTTGTACAAATAATAACACGAGCTATCTTTAATGTCACTTTAGTATCAATAATTAATAAATCGTGTTGGTATAAATGGACAACTTCGTATGTTATTACATGATAGATGTAGTGTATACAAATATAACGATATTCATTAATATATCGCTTTGTCAGGTTTTAATTTAACGCTGGATATTGGCCGTTAGTCAAGCAGTTTTTGCACCAATCTTTATTGTTTCACACATTAATTATATTTGCTAACAGCATACTTTATATGGTACATTTTTAAATTTACCTGATACGTCCAATCAATTAATTTTGGTAAATTTGTGGTGCACGCAATATAGATAAAATTGATTTATATTGCATTTTCCATTTATTTTTATTCAAAGTACATTTCATATTCTATCATTTTAGAGAATTAACTTAAAATTCCATTGCTATCATGATATTAATCTGCTTTCATGTTATATGTAAATTTATTTGAAAATTATCTCAAAAAATTGAATATGGAGGAAGTTTTCATTAAAATTTTGTATTAAAATACTCCCAATATGACTTGTTTTGTATCATACTTTTAATCAATTTTACATCGCTTATCGATCCCTCTATTTTAGTTAAAGTTTGAAGCAAAAAAAAATTCACATTCTCGTTCACAGATCTTCTTTTATTTTCTTTTATACCTTTAGCACGTTCATCAACTATTTTTCCATCAATCATTGTCAAACACTTGATCAACAAACAGTTACAGCTCACAGCTGTTGATCAACCATTGAAATTCAGATTTGACAAGCGGTTGTCGAATTAGTAGCTGTTACTAGTGTCAAGCGATCGTAATGTATCGTTCCGCTGAGTTTTAATGAGTATCCTGTCTCGGCCCCGGTGAAATATAGACGCGGCATATAGCCTTAATTCGTGGATTAAAATTTTTACGAGTTTATGCAAATTCGCGCGTGCGACAGATAATATTCATGAGCTCGAGAGGGTCAAAAAAGAATCGGAAAAACGTTCGCGGTGACCGTGCGGGGTATATTTAAATTTATATGTTTTCGCGAATGTCCGTGTTTTAAATAAAATGCTCATTTTACATGTCACGTGGATAAATGCACGGATATAAATTCCCCCGTAATGCGGTTTGACATATTTTATACTTTTGATTTTATAAATTCCTATCGTTTAAGTGCATTTATTATTCGTTCGCTCGATAATCGCTACCACCGACTTTTCATTCTGAAATTGTGGCGAGTATTAATTGGACAACAGTAGGCGTTTATTCAATGTACGTCAATCATTATTTCTAACCGGACTGTTTATACCAACGTTTACTTTTTTATTCCGATGCGTTATTTATATAAAGGGAAAAAATCTAGTATTTTTTGTATTTATAGAGATTTTATAAACGAGTCAGTTGGAAGTTTCAGACTCTAGTTAAACTTAAACATCGGTATTAAGTTGAATCAAAGTTCAAAGTTGTTCTTATTTACATTAAACATATTTAATATTTTACAAGTATCTGATTTTTTTTTTAACGAACCAACGCTAACTTATGACGACTGTAGCGCTGCCCGCTGCTGATATTAAAACGATAAATAAACATTTATTAGCTCTTTCAGTTTGAGCTCATAAATAGTTTCATGATTACGCTATGTTAAATATAATTTTGTTTTTTGTTTTACGTAAGAGTTGGGAATTATAATCAAAGGTAAAAGATAAATTATAAAATGTTTTACAAGTAATTGTTTTCTTTTTAAATTAAGTATAATACTCTAATAATGGTTTTTTCTATTAATCATGAGTAGCTGTTAAAACAATTTATTGGAATTTCATTTAACTTCCGTTTACTTGAATTTATCAGATATTTCTGATGCGACCGATTAATTATGTATTTATGGATTACTTTTTTATGAACTAAATATAAAGAGCATCACTCGAAGGTCTATTTGTTGACCGGTTATATATTGGTTCGTCGCAATCTCGACAAACAAAAGTCAGAAGCAAAAAAGCTCCTCGCAAAGTAGAATCGAAGGTACGAGAAAAGTTCGAGCCGCAGAAAAGCCCCGGAACAAAGCAAATAAGAGTTCATCGAGCAATCCAATCACTCTACCTCGTTCGGCCCCCCCGATTACTTACGTGCATTTTTCGATCAGTTTTTATCCCGTTGCCTCAGCGAAGGAAGAGAGAAGGAACAAAAAAAAATTGGAAGGAAGGAAAATCTTCCAGGCCACAAAACAAAACGCGCGCGCGCGCACACACACACAACCGATTTCCGCGTCCACCAACTGGTCACTGCCGCGATTCCAGCTCGCAATGGTCGCGTTTTTTTTTCTCTTTGCTCTCCTCGCAAGGTTCACGCTCTGGTGAGAATCGATAATAATCCGGACTCCGTGCGCGCGCGTGTGTGTGTGTCGATAAAATTAGCCGATGTCTTCGCAAACGGCGAGCGTTTGCTCAATGTTTTCACGCAGCTTTTCGAAATGCTTGCGCGCCTCTCTATCTCGCTTATTTTCTTCCTTTATAAGCCAAGGACGTAATTTTATTTTTTTTTCGTTTTTTTTTTCGAAGATTGCGCAACTACGAGCAAACTGAGAGCGATTTTCTTGAGTTTGGATGCGTTGACGTAATGCGTGTACGTTATACATTTTTTAAAATTTGGTTGCTGCTGGCTGTTGTATATACGACCCTTTAATATGTAACTGAACCGTTTGTTACTTTTCATCGATTTTTTAAATAGTCTAATATATTATTTAGGAGACTGTTCAAGGTTGAAAATTTATTATTTTATGCAAAGGAGTGTCTTGAAATGGCATAATTTGGGTAATTACATGACAAGCTCAATACGTTTGCAATAATTTAAACAATCTAAATACTAGAAAACCAGATTCTCAATTTTAAATACGAGGTTGAAAGACTGTACAAATTTATTAAAGTACATTACCTGATCTATAACAAAATATCGCACGTTTTATTATCAATAGACTTGAGTAAAGCTGAAACAGTTCTTTTCAATAATATTCGCGTTTTATAGCACATATTTTATTTGTATTTAAGTATATTTTGTTCAACTCTGAATAATAGTAAGTAAACCATTTTCATGCAGCTTTATTAATAGTAGTCGAACTAAATTTAACGAATAGTTAAGGTAGCGATTGTCACGAATAATAACTGAAAATTTGAAATAATAGGCCGCAGCTTCAAAATAAGGGGGTACTAAAGTCAATTAAAATGTTAAATTTCCCGCCCTACACTTTACCGACCGAGAAGTAAATAATTTGTATTAATTAAATCAAAAAAATTTGAATTATGATAATCCAAATATGAAATATTTATCATCTGGTAAGGTTTCCAGTAGATATTTCAATGACACCTTCCAAAATTCTTGTTTCGAAAAGAGCGAATTTTTTCGAAACAAGAATTTTATAGGGTGTTTTTAAAGTATTCTCTTAGTCAGGTTTTTGCCTAAAAATAACTTATTTTTGACGTAAATGTTAAAAGGTAAGGTACAAAATCTATTATGCATCATAAAACGCAAAAAAAATCACCCAGTTTTATATTATTGTCACGGAGAGTGACGAGTTGCAACACGAGAATATGCAGCGTATCGAGCAACGTGAACGTTAGCTCATCAGTGGTTAAAGCACTCGTCTTCGACGTGAAACATTTCAGGTTCGAATCGTGTTCGTTTTTCAATCAGAAAAATTAATTTAAATGGTCTTTAAGTTATTTACATTTTGAGATGCCAGAAGTTAAGATATCTTTCGTTTCGTCGTTCTTTCGATATTCACGAAAATGTCGTGTTTTGGTACATATTGTATTTATCGGAAAATAATTATTGAATATATTACCTTACTTTTGGAAATTTCTGGTTTGAACGCGCTTCTTTCATGACCATTCTATCATTTCATAGAGTTTAAAGTCAATCGGTTGGTTTATTAAGTTAGGAAGTTTAAAAAACTTAATGCCGGTAAAACAGGCAACTCCGGCATCCCCTTAACAGATTTTTTAAAGATGAAGATATGTATGAAAAATCTGACAGATTTTGACATTCAATGAAATATATAAATATAGAGATTAAATTTTTGAAAACTGTCAATGCAAAAATTTCTACGTGACTTTAATTTTGAGGCATTAAGGGGACGTCGGAGCCACCTGTTTTACCGGCATTAAGTTTTTCAAACTTTTCTACTTAAAAAATTAACCAATTGATTTGAAACTTGAAGAGATGATAGACTGATCACAAATAAAGCGCGCTCAGCCCAGACATTTTCCAAAAATCAAGGAATTCTGAAGCTAGAGAAGAAAATATCTAATTTTAACTAATTTCAATTTAATCCATGAGATGGCGTGATTCTAACTTGGCAATTATGTTTCAAACAGAAAATATTACATTTATGTAATTTATCGGTAATCCCAGGGCTGAGCGCGCTTCATTTATGATCATTCTATCATCTCCTAAAATTTCGAGTCAATTAGATAATTTGTTAAAGAGAAAACTTTGAAAAACCTTGTGGGTATTTTGATGTAGTAAGGGCGGGAAATTTAAATTTTTAGTGACTCCGACGTCCCCTTAATTTAGAAATCAAAAGCAATTATATAGATATAAGAAAAGTCGATATATTTTTATAAAAGATTTAAGGCTGATGTAGAAGAGATTGACGCCTGCAGAAGCCTCCGCTTATTCCTCTTGACCTATACTTAACTGACGCAACAATATTGATAAAATTTCAACTGTCTTAGACTTTTTTATCATATAATTTTATGCTTGTTTGATTAACTATATTTATGTAATTTTAGTTAACTATAGATTCACAGATTTCTTCATTTTCAATGTTCAAATAAAACCAAGTTAAAAAGATTTCAAGCTTCAGCTATTTACCGTGAATTCTGCACTAACAAATCTGAGTTTAAAAATTTATTCATTTACTTACGTATCTATGTCAAAAATTTTAATTGATATTACCAAATTTATATTATAAAATTTAATTAAGTAATTTTTTGTCTAGCATTTGATAGGCAATTAAAACAAAATATTTCATGTGGATAAATTTCATTTACAGGATTTCTGCCGCAGGATAAATCATAAAGGAAAGGTATCAATATGAAATAAAGAAAACTCTGTAAGTTTTTGTGTGTGGATTTATTTTTATCGCCATTATTGCTAAATCTTATAAAAGAACATGTATAATACATAATACAGCGAACAATGATTCATATAAGTATATTTCTCGCTTGATGACATTACATTTATCATAGCATTTGCAGTAAAATCGAAATATTTTATAAAAAAGATATCAAAGTAAAAAGAAATGAATTTTGCATTATTCGATACTCGAAACCAAAAGGGAACGCATAGGATTTGGAAAAAGTGTTAACACTATATTTAGTATACATCTTTTCTTTTTAATTTATATAATTTCTTCAACGTCAAGCTTATTTTTTTTTTCAAGTCTTGCGAAAGTGCGCTTTTTTCAACCCGACAGATTGAATTCATAAAAGTGTTTCATTTACTATTTCCTACAATGTAAAATACAAAAATGCAAAAGTGTAAATTTACGTGAAAAATTCGATGGAAGTGTGCGCTTTATCGCTCAGTCTAAGCATTAGTTCATATAAAAATTATATGAAATGGTTGACGAGAATTTTGAAAAATCTAGGATATGTTAAGAAATGTTTTAATTATCACAATCACTGGGATCCGTTTATTTTAGCAGTTTTCTGGACCTTCTATCTATCTGAAATAATTAAATATATATATATTCGTTCGCATTATATTTTCAAATTTATCATTCTTTTTCGTAGTTTTCAAAAGGAAACACAATTCAATACTCACAATAAGTCATAAAAATATCTCGGTAAGTCATTTATACGTTTGCTTTTTTTCATAGTTATACATTTTCAATAATACCTATATATATATATAAACATAGAAATCAAGTGTCTGCAGCTGGTTAACCGTAAGAAAAATATTATGCGAATAAATATTAAGAGGACGCACATTTTCAAAAGAATCGAAGATCCACAATACTGTTTCGCAAACGGTGGCTGTCGGGTCGAAAATGGCTCGGAAAATGTTGAACTATCTATTTAAACTTCTATAGTTGTGTTTATTTATGCTTTAACAGTGTATTTCGGTAAATTCTTACTTTTAAAGAGAACATCGAAATTTCGTGAAGTCCCTCGGCGCCTTCGAGACGTTGCGCGCCTTACATCGATACTTAATCTGTTTTTTTTTTAATATTTATTTTCTTTTATTTACTTAATATTTATAGACGAGTTGAACGAGGTTGTACAATCTGCGCGTAAAATTTGTTTCTTTCATTTTCTCTTTACCTTCAGAGAAGTGATCATCGATAAATCATCAAAAAAGTGTCAAAATCACTCAAAACCTTAGACATATCGGTAACAAGGTACTTGTTACTCTATTAAAACGATGGTCAAGCATATCTTTTTTTTTTGTTACTTTTATTTCGTAGAAAAAGCGTAAAAGGATTCCGCAGTAGAACGGAAATATTCCGTGTAGAAGCGGCATTCACATAAGTTTAATTACAAAACATCCTTCGCAGTCTTGAATTATCGTGAACGCATTAGATCGGCAATAGTCGCACTACTAAGACTAAGAATTACGTATAATTAATTACAATTACAATTACAATAAAAGTCGCCTTATCAATATAAAAAATGACCATCGATCGCTCGGAAAAAGAAAAATAATAGCAATCTTTTTTTTTTTGTAATGAACACTCAGAGGACGTTTTTAAAGATTCGAACAAAAATATCAAAAATATTCCTTAAAAAACGACTATTAGCTTACACATAGGTGTAAAACAATTTTAAAAATCACTTTCTACCCATTCTTGAAAAGTTAAACAATCCTAGATAAATAAATGTGAGCAAATTCGTTAAAAAATTTAAATCCGGACCTTCGATCAATCATTTATAATGACGCAGCTTCAATCAATCAAGCATCACAAATTCCTTCATAAATAATGGCTTAAATTATGAATGCTATACCGGAATAAATCTGCGTACAATCAAGGGTTAATTAGAAGGTAACGCTAAAAATGGCACCTACAGAAAAAAAGCGAAATCACTGAATCATCTCTTCCTTTTTACGCCGCGCGACAATACAATATTTTTTGGTATTTTTCTTTTTTGTTTCTTTATAATACAATGACACATGTTTAATAGAGGGGGAGGCTTTCGCCGCGATCGCGGGGAAATTTGAAATATCCGTATTTTTTTGTTTTCTTCTTCTTCTTTTGCTTATAACGCATTATCCTCGAAGATAGAGTCACCTAAAATTAGCGTTGATCAATCTAAAATTGATTGGCGCTCACGTTATCAATGCCTATACATTAATCTTCTACGGATCCGTGGGTGAGAAATAACCTTGTAGAAAGTATAATAGTAATAATAATAATAATCTGTGATGATGCAATGAGTTTTTGTTAACTCACGTCGGAAACGGTCAACATCATTTATACTCCTTATGACTTAGTGTTAATTGTATAACGTACGTAATTGGGCGCCGAAGCGCTCGAATAAAGACTTTTAATATAAATGAAAGAAGAGAGAATAGATAAAATTAGATGACCCCCATCACCTGGACTGCGCGTCGCGCTGCCGGGGACACTCCCAGATTCAACCTTTCACCCGCGAGAATCTCGTGAATTTCCTTTTTTTCTTTCTTCTCTAATCTAAGCCTGCCCCCTTTGCATATCCCCGCAAAAACTCGATCCTCGGGCTCCGTACAGGAAAAGTCGAATCCACGGGAAACAAAACTCCCCCGGCATCACTCGGCCATATACAATAAATCCGTCTATTAATACCGTGCGCTTGTCTTAAATCGTACTCTAAAATCTCTCTCCCCCCATCATCTTCTCGGCCCGTTTACAAGATTGTCTTAGGTGATGTCCCTGAGGACTCGATCACACGTCATGTAGTCGAGAGGACCCAGGCACATCACAAAGCGAATCTCCAATACATAACGCACGCATCGATCCGTTCGCTTCCATATCTACTCGCTTCACAAGATTCGCTTGCATTCGTTTGGCTGTGTTCATCATCATCATAGCGTCCGCACGAGTCCACGTCTTTGCAACGTCGTCGAATCTCATCCGCTTTGGGAATCGCTTCTGCTATGTGGGTTGTGTCGTTTGTTGGTAAAACTACTGTGGTAGCCGGACGTGTGCGCGATCCCCAAATTCTCGATGGCAAATCTCAGATTCGGCCGCGATTCGGTGGTTATATAAAGTAAATCGTGTGTGTATTCCGTCCAACGCGCGACTGTCGAACCCTAACGGTCGAACGAAAACGTTCCGAAAACGGACGAAAGAAAAGAAAAGCGAAAAATAAGGAAAAACCCAGAGTTTCGTGCTTGAGAAAACCAGAAATTACGTGTACATAATATATATATCGAAACTCTAGCGGACTCCACAAAGTGATGAGCGGCGGCGGCGGCGGCGGCGGCGGCGGCGGAGGCGTCAGGCGGGTCAACATATCGCGCGATCGAACGCGGCATTCAAATCCTCTCGGTCCAGTTGTTGAGATATATAAAGCTGTCCCCGTTCGTTAATCGTGATTAGAAACGAGCGCCTCGCGGCTCCTACGTGAAGAAGCTGCAGCAGCAGCCGGAATTTGCGAGGGCGAGAGCCGCGAGTGCGAGAAGCGCAGCGCCACTGGACAATAGGGATGTCCGCTGATTGGCGCCCGATGAGAATGAGAAGATCGAGCTGGACGAGCCGTGGTCGCGACGACCCGAGGGTTGTTCGGACGCCATCACGTCCTCCCTCGATGGCTTTGGACACGGGAGCTCCTCGGGTTTTAGGTCGAACAGGTGCTTCACGTAGGCGGGCTTGCCGTCGATTTCGCTCTGTGGACAGAAAGGCATAGGTTGGTTTTTCTCCTTGCGATGGCTTTCGAAAGCTTTGCTTTCGTTAAGTCGCTTCCTTGCGTACAAAGTTTATCATAATAAGCGGTGAAATATTTTGATAAAGACGCTTCATTGTTTTTACAATGGGACTGTGTCAACTTTGCTATGAATCTGATAAAAACTGCTTTAAATTTATACTAGTAAAAAACGATCATTTCATAAATATGTAATTTTTATTTTTTATTAAGTATTCATGGTAATTTAGTATTTAATAGAATTTTTTTAAAATAATAATTGTACTAAATTTTAGTATGAATTTACACATGATGGTTTTTTAAATTTGACTGCCTGCACAAGAAGTGTAAGAAATAACTTTAAATTTGTTTTTGAAAATAGATTCAAAGTACAAAAATGGCACTTTTGTTACGTTCAGTAAATTTAATAAGTATTTTTACTGCATTTTATAGAGAGAAAGTACATTTAAAATAGTTCTGCTAGTTGGGAAATCATTAGATTTTCCGAGAATTTCAAAGCGGAGCGTCGCGGCTGTAAAATTATTCTTGAAATGGTGTTAGGAAGAAAACAGTATCGTAGTCAAAGGACTCTTGTATAGTATTGGAAAGTCTTGTCAGGACCTAAGGAAATACTTTTTAATGTAGTTGCGGTATAATGGCACACTCTATTCGATGCAAAGAAGACTCTATATATCGATAATTTTGAAGAAGCATTATTTCCTTTGAGCGCGAAAAAGATGTGCAACTCAAAGGAATTTATTATAAAGAAAAATTCTTTTATCGCTATGGAGTCATTTTTCTGGATATATATATATATATATCATGTACCCCTATAAAAAAAGGATTTACATGCATGAGAAAGTTTTTATGAATTTTATGAAAAAAAGTGAGAAAGATTTATAGCCGCTGCAGATTGCAATATTGTTGTTCCAAATAAAAGCCAATACAAAACTATAAAACGTCGGGGTAGCGAATTTACGAAACTATTGTAATTTATGAGATAGTCTACTCTCTTTGCACATAATTTGAATATTGTGCTTGCGAATTTTCTAGCTGGAAACATGCTTACCTGATGGCCAACTTGAGGACCGCCATAATCGGTGTCGTACTCGTCATAGCCATCGCCCAAGTACTGCGACTCGTCCATAGATGATGGTCCTTTGATGTGGAAACCTGTCGAATCACATAAACAAATGTTTCCTCAATTCACGCACTTTTTTCTTATTTCATCGTTATTTTTCGTGTATGGAAATTCATTTATATATGTATACGGGAATGAAATATATAAAGCGTCTTGTGAAACGAAGGATGATATTCGCGTATGTATACAGTACATTACAAAAACAATTGCGGTTTCAACCTTCTCCCGGTTATTTACTCACGAAAGTATACTCAGCATCGTGGCAACGACTCTCCGCTTGAATATGCAATGTTATTCCAAGAAGATTCGAGGGAGAAGATGAATTCGAAATGCAAAATTCGACAACGAATTGAATTATTTATCCGAACATTATGTCCATTTACTTGATTTACGTTTAATTTTATCATTTATTTACCCCCTAAAATGTGAAACGATGAAATTTAGTTTGAGCTGTGATTCTGATATTGTCCCCCTCTTTCGTTCATCCAATATATTTATGTAAGGCGTGCGAAAGCGACGATTCTCTAAAATTGAAAAATTATCTTCCATTCATACGCGTCGGTTTTTCCGGAACACGAGATAAATTATACCAACGCAATTATAGCGAAAGCGCAGCATCAGCCGGTCTTGAATTCAATCCGGTTCCGTTTAACGAACGTAGTTTCGCGCATTAAAAAGTTTCCAGCGGGATGGGATGGGATGGGATGGGATACACTCTGTTTCTATCCATCTACTTTGTGTCTCACCCTCACCTGTGCCTGTATTGCGCACAATGTCCAGAGCACGGTTGATGTCCTCACCCGAATCGAATTTTGACTCGTAGCCGGCCTCGAGCAGACACGTCAGCTCCTCGAGGTTCTCGCGCAGCTTCGCGTTCTTCGTCTCGTTCCTCAGGCCCCAGATCCAGGCGAGCTTGCAGTCGCACACCAGTTTATTGCCTGCAACACCACAAACGCAGAGAACGTATGTTAGATTTACTCGTTTCTTTTTTTGCTCCTACACCTATACCTATACTAATATTTTACTTGATATATGTGTTTCGTAATGAAATGCCGTTAATCGGCACGGTGGGATAATATAATATGATAAATTACATGGTATACAACATGAGTTTCATATCAATGAAAAACTAATGTTACGGAGAAAATCAAAATTATTTAATTGTAATGCGTTACATGTACCTAATGAATGAATAATTCAGTTTTCGTCGTAAAGCGCATTTTGTATAAATAATTGATATTTATACAGTTTATACAATTTTAATGACATCTGTTATAAATTATTCTGTATAATCGAAAATGCTATAAATCAGTCCATTCATGTCCTATGCTCAAAATTTTTATACATTATATGATATGAAAGAATTAAGAATAATTCGTTAATTTAAAATATTGCATGCACAGTTCCGCAGCATCGGCTAAAATTTTATACATCGGTAATCGAAAACGCTCCAATAAACCGCATATCGCTGAGAGGCGCCTGCGCTCGTCGCTTCTTGCCTCCAACGCCCCTGCAGAGAGCCCGAGCTGGCAATTTCTTAGGCAAAAGGTCCTTAAGGAGGCACCGAGGACTCTGTCGTACATCGCTCGGAGCTGCCCTGGGAGAGAGAGAGAGAGAGAGAGAGAGGGGCTCGCGGCTATATTATTAAGCGATTAATTAAAATAGCCTCGGAGAAAGCGTCTTTCGTCTATACCTCCTCGGGGGAACGGACCGCGAGCGAATTATTCAGGATCGACGGTCTTGCAAGAAGCTGCTGCTGCTTCTGCTGCTGCTGCTGCTGCTGCAGGCCTCGAGCTCCGTTATAGTTAAATATCCTCGGAGCAGCCTAGGCGATTTGCTAATTACCGGCCAAGTGAGTCAACGTGCAGCAGCTCGGATTAACGGCTCATCGGTACGGTTATATTCTCTTCCTCTTCGATCTTTTGCTTGGGTCTGGTTGTGGATTTCGTTTGTGCCGAGTTTAAAGTATAGGGAGAGTTTTTTCAAGGTAGTGCGCGAGTGCGCGCGTCTACGTGTGCGAAGGAAGTTCGCGCGCTGCGCTGATGAATATTTAATGGCCTTAGTTGGGGCGCGAGAAGGTGGAGTTTGGCTCTTTGGATTGAGTGCCCGGCGAATGGGAGTGGAATGTGAAAAAATTGGAAGGTAATGGAATAGTTTCGTTTGTTAAACTCCTTTGATATTCCCTTTTATCGCTCGATTTCGGTAAAATTAATTCGACCTCGCGTAGGAATCAAAATACTGGAATAAAATAACTAATGCAAAATCTTTAAAAAGGTATTTCATTGTGTTTTAAAGATGTCAATCGACAAGTAGCAACATAGAAACACAACAGAAAATGGCCTATAGCATCGCATCATCGAAATATATCCCCCAAGACTGCGTCGTACACTGCGCAAACCCTTAAATCTCGCATCGGTGTGATTCTTATACAGATATAGAGATTCCCCGTCATCGATAGATCCGATCTCTCTCTCATTTCATCTGGCGCACGTCTATATAGTATTGTATATATAGGAAACCGCGAGAAGCTCTCGCTGCAGCTGGCGAGCTTTATTCCGCGAACTGCATTTTATACTACTCGAGAAGCTCCGCTCGGCATCGGCCGACTCTCCCGCCATGTTTATAAATAAAGCTGCGAGCGCGCATAATATACTTCTTCCGTATCATATCGTATCTCTCTCACTCGATGCGTGCAGTGCGCGTGTTTCTCGCTCTGCTCTTATACGCCCTTAATCTGTATCCCCCCCCCCCCTCCCGGCTTCTGCATCATCGGGTTTCGCGCTTCTTTTTCCTTTTTTCCCTCTATATATCTCTGTCTCTGTTTCTCTCTCTCTCTCTCTCCATTCTGATTTTCCTTTATATCACTTTACGGATAGACGAATGGAGCTACCGACGTCTGCGCGAGCGCACATAGTCAACTTTCAGTATCTTGTTTACTCGCGTTACGCTTTTATGCGCGGGGAGTTTATACCCGCTCATTTATTGTTCGATGATTTGACGACTTATAGGACTAAGTATTACTAGTGGCTAAATTGTTAAATTTTTTACACCTCAAAGAACTAACTCCTATTATAATACGTAATTTTTTCTAAAAACAGAATTTATACTCTAAAAAAGTAGATTTTCACTCCGATAGTAAGTTAGTGTGACTTTGAACGATTTAACGTATATGCAGGAGCTGCATTTTGAAATTAAGGCAGTGCTCGATACATCGGTAAATATCATTCATCGATTTGCCGAATATAAAGAGCATTGTTTCGTAAACTTATTTTTCTTCACTGCAACTATACATAGACAATAATACGGAATGCATGTCTTTTACGGGCGAGGCTCAGCAGCGGTGTATACACGGGGCCGAGAAGAAAGCCGTTTAATTCTTTCGGCAGTCGGATAGTGCACTTATCCCGTGGCATCCGGTCGGTCGATGAGTATAACAGCCCCCTCCCCTGCACCGGCCGAGCCACCGCGGCTCGCGCAACAAACTCGAAGAAAATCAAACTCCGCGGAAAGCTCTTATCTCGTATCAAAACACGTCTCGCGGCGCCCGGTCAATAAAACCTGCCCCAAACTGAATTTATCCCGAAGTGCTTCTCGCGGCTCGCAGGCGCGTCCGCCTATATATACATCAAGATTGAAAGATAGAAGCTGCACAGCGCACGTGCAGTGCACACACACACACATATACAAGGTAAAGCGCGTCATCGTGAAATATGCAAGTGCTGAAATTACTTGAGGATAGAGAGAGAGAAAAAGAGAAGGGCGTGTGCAGTATACGTGTTGGGAAAGTGCATGGAGCAGCTCTCGCGGAATCCCTCGGGAAGAATGATTTTTCAGTAGCAGCGATAGCAGCGGCGGCAGCGGCTTCGATATTAATGCCGCGCATATTTTCGGATTTGCTTTTATGCGAGCGTATATAGCTGCGGATGCCTTGCGGGGGCCTGGATTTATACACACAGTTTATACGAGCGTTTGATTATTTTATCAAGAGGTGGAGCGAATACTCTGCGCGAACTCTGCGTCCCTGTGTGTATGTAGTCTATATGTGTAGGCGACAATAACCGTTCGGTTGGAAAAGAAGAAGAAATACACTTGGCTTTACGATTATTAGTTCCGACGGGGATTTGTATTTCGCTTGGAATATCGTTGTGCGATATGCTTAGCTTTTGGTTTTGCGAGATTGCGCGAAGAACGGATATTTGTCGCTTTAAACAGTTAGTCCGTTCTCATTAATTTATATAACCTACAAATATGCTATCATAATCGTGTTTTAAAAGTATAGAATCGATGATTTGATCGCGACTAACATTAGAGAAAATATATCAGGGTGAGCATCGATACCGAAGATCTCCAACCATTGGATTACTTTTACAGAGGCTCATATCTGTGTAATCAATATAGATTTATATGATTGCGTTCACTTTATCGTTGCCATATAACCACTGGTAATTAGAAGTGAATTCTACAGCCAGTTACATTCACCGACCAAATGCAATTTTCTAACATTCAATAAAGGATTATTGACTATCATCGCGGAATTTACGATTATTTTCATTCCCGTTTTTAAAGGGGCCAACCACACCTGCCAAATATTATGATCGATACCTATTAATTGCAGGGCCCCACAGGCCTATATATTCACTTAAAGAACCATTTAACAAAATCCATCAAAGTGATGAACGACGAAGGCTTAAGCGATTATAAATTATACTTGGAAATTTACGCATCTCCCGCGTACATCGGCGTTTGTCCAATTTTTGGTAATAACTCAGGAATAAAAAGGTGTATAACTAAAGTGCAGGGCGCGCCGCTCTCGTATAATCCATTAATACTTTTATAACCTTATTATTGTATATTAAAATTAATAATCGTTGCGTGTACGAAATGTGAGGTATTTCAAAACTGCACAATAATCAGTTGTGTATGTATAATCTTTGTGAATAATCTTTTTCGAACCATTGAATTTAATAATCATTAATTATTTTCAATAAAATTGCCACTTCGCGTACTTCCGTATACTCTTTAAAAATGTTTGGGGCTCGGAAGCCGATATCCCGAAAACGAAGTTTAAGCTAGCATCGCATCTATATTTCCATCTGGATAGACATTTGCGAAAAATCATCTGGATCTCGAACTCGTTCCCGGTGCAGTAATTAAAAATTCATCAGCAGCAAAGCCAAATAGTCGCGGGCGCAGAGGCATTAATGCGCCTCATGATCCAGCAATTTACACGTCCGCGACATCCGCGCGCGCACGAGCCTGTGAGAATATTTCATCGAGTCCGGAATCCCGCGCGCACTGCCATCCATTCCCATCTATCGGCTATTTAATTATTCGAATAGCGCCGTGCAACAGCTAGAAACTCCTCTCATAACCTGCAAATGCATCAAGGAGAGACAGAGAGAGAGAGAGAGAGAGAGAGAGAGGGAAACTAGAGAGAGTAGTTCATCGCTTCCCAGCCATCTTTCAATCTCGCTAATGTTTTCACCAATCCATCCCTTTCAATGTATATACACGATCGATCGGTTCCACTTTTCTCGAGGTATACGAGGGACTACTACCCGATGGACTCACTCACTCTCTCTCTCTCTCTCCCTCTCTCGCTCTCTTCTCTCTCTTTCTTGCATGTTATGAAAGAGCGATTTTTTTTCTAGTCTATTTTTTTCTAGAGGAAAAGAGTCTCGGTTACTCTCTCGCTCTTTCTTTGTGCAAATATGGTTGCGGGACGCTCTTCGCGAGGCATGAATCTATACACTTTCTTTCTTCTTTATGAATAGAGGCTTTCCCGGGGAATTCTGTGGGAAAGCTGTTGCCGCGGCGATTCTGCGGATAAGGTGAATGTGTTAAAGTATCGCAAGGGAGTGGCGGTTATATGTAACCGAGGATCGCTGGTATAGTTGCCGAATTTATTTGTAAAATCTGTTCAATACAGAAAGTCTTACGTCTACCTAGAACGTTCAATATAGAAATTAACCAGTTCAAAACAAAAACTGGCCGACAACTCGGTAAAAACCCGGTTATATTTCTGCCAGGGATTGTTACTTAGAAGATACTTAGAATTGAAAGCTTTAGGTTTCGTCGTATGTACGGGTGAGTATAGACGAATCTTTCGAGATCGATATATATATATATGACAGACTGCGCCATGCTTTCTTTTCATTTCGGATTTCCCCAAGCTTTTTCTCCTTCATTTTACCGTAATCGAGTTTATTTTTCATTGCTCCCATGTTTATCCTACTATTATGACTTATTTTTCCGTTACATTGCCATTACAAAATAGCGCATAAAATGATGTTGTTACACTGTAACAGCAAAGCTCATTAATCATTGAATAATCTCATTTGGAACTTTTTTGATACTACACGAGTACGTAGTTTCACAGGTGACACATATCCTAACTGGATGTTCTATAGTTAGTTACAGCAGAAAAGTAACTAATTCATCAATTCGAACTTTGTTTGCGGCGTGGACAGTAATCGGGATGATAAATAATGCGGCAGCAGAATTAGCAAAGCACGGATATATTTTAATTTTATTAATGAGTTGACGTTCTAAAAATACAGTAGGTATTTTTTCCATCCAAAACGAGAATAACCGAGTTGAACTGAATTTAGAGTCGTACAATTATTTAATTATAGAGTCAATTACATCTTCGTTTTTCAGTACCAGACGAACAAGGATTAATCGTAGAAGTCCGTGGAAAGCATGTGTTTCGTATCGAGCGATTAATTCCGCAGAGGGAAGGAAGCTATTCCTGGCCTTGTATAACTTTTCCCTCCGCGTGCGACAGATTAGGAAATCTGGACAATGAAAAATTGAAGGGTATGGAGAACGAGAGAAAGGAATACGGAGGTCAGAAACGAGGAAAGAACGGGAACAGCAGCAGCGGTAAAAAAAAGGACCAAGTACACACAGGGTTTAGGTATATAGAGGGAGGGAAAGAGAGAAAGTGTACGTATACACGGAAACGAGGGAAAAGGTTCAAAATCGAACTCGCGCGAGATTGGATTCGTGGCCGGCCGGGGAAAAAACTTTTCTTCGTCCCGCACTCCCCCTCCTGCGTCCGAGAGCAGCTTTGCAGTAGCGCAGGACGTTCGACGCATTCGGATTCAAAGCCGGCCGCGTGAGCTGCACTCTCCTGCCCTTATGTGCCGACGACGTATCGGTGCAGCGTGTGTACGCGCGGCCGAAAAAAGCCGATATCGCGCGCAATCGCGAGGTGTTTGGATTGGCGTTGTCGAGTCGCTGCCGCGATTTACCTCGTGGACGCGTTTGCTTTTCGCGCTGGCCGACCCGTCGCTGCTATATACGGGGCGAGGGAAAAAAGCGGGCACAGCTGGTTGTGTGCGTCGAGTCGCGCGAGTCCAGTGGCCAGTTTTCTTGAATGAAGTCCCTGGCGAGCGCGGCTGGCCTGTTTTGTTTGTCTGTGTGTTTTTCCGACACTTTCGCCCGTGGCTCTCTCTATGAGGGCGACTGCGCTTTTTCGACCAGCGCACGATTCAAGACGTACGAGCAGTTTTTGTTCTTTTTTTTTTTGAAAATACATATTTATCTGCGATAGGTTTGGAAAGTGATAGAAAATGATGTTGGTTCGAGGTGGGATATTGATTTATTTGTACTTCAGAAATCGACTGTTGACGAATTTTATGTATAATGTTGTAAAATTTACTGTACTCATGCGTAATGAATAAAAGCTTATTGTTCGATAACTTATTGTGATTTATTAAGCTAGTGTCTGTACAACTACTTTTATACTACGTACTATATAAACGCTAAATCAATTAGAGTGAAATTAAGTTGCAGTGGAGCCAATTATTCAACTTTTATTTTTAATAAAAAATCCACTCTTTTAAATTGAATATTACTTGAAAGTGAGTTGATTATTACGTAAATGATTTAGTGTGTAGTTTAATAAAAGAACGGGTCACGAATACTTGAAGTCATACCGTCTGAGCGGAGAAATATTTCACACGTATGACTTATTGGTATAACCTTAATCTAAAAATAACCGATAATAAAATGTCGATCCGCATCTGACGTCGTCCTTTCAACACAACTAAGCACCTGCATAATGCATCCATTACCCATAGGACAAACCGCGTTTCCCAATCTCTCGCTGCTCCGGAGCCCTATAAATCCAATATTTTCCGCGACACCGCCAGTTGTCTCGTCACCGTCGAATTCGCAATTTAAATCGATCCTCCCGCCGCGTAAACGCAATAGCCTCCCAAATATATATACGTATACATATACATATATATATAGATACCGATTCAGTTTTGTCGGCTCTAGCTGAGCTATATGATACGGTATATATACGTACATTGCGCACACATACATAGAGAGAGAGTCGCGACTAGCTCTCGGTAGTTCGATAAAAGGGAAACGAGAAAATCCCTGGAAAAAGAGATATTCTATATGCGCGCGAGCGAGCGTATGTGCCGAGAGAGAGAGAGAGAGCGAGAGAGAGGGAGACGAAATAGACCGAAGGTAGAGAGTGCATCAAAGGTTAATCAAGAATCCAACGGGCCAGAAGTTGCTTGCTTGCTGCTGCTTCTGCTGCCTGATCTTATTACCCGCTCATTTCGCCTGCGACTCACGTCACTACTTTACACACCTCCGTCTTCGTGGGGGAGCCGATCTGTGCAGCTCGCAGTGCGGGACCGACCGAGACTTTTCTTTTTTCCCGACCGCTTCGCCAGCTCCTGTGCAGTGCTTCTTCTTCTTCTTCTTCTTCTTCTTCATCGTATAAAAATTTAGTTTTCCGAAAAAAAAGAGAAGAATTTCGAGTAGGGTATTACGTAAGCGCTACTTTTCAAGTTTAGTATTCTGGTGTTTTTGATATATATATTACAAACTTTCAGTATAGAAATTATAAATAAATTTATTTTTGAGGTATACAAAAACTTGACATTTCGCAGTGCGATCCACCGAATTCCAAAAGCTCGCGATATTTTCAGTACCGCACACGCGCGAAAGATAATTGAAAAAAAACAACTGCAATCCAAAGATCCTTAAATGAATGACATGGCGGTACAACATTCGCATAATATTCGGAGCAGCAGACACAAAGCATCAACGCACACAGAGCATCACGAGAGAGAGAGAGAGAGAGAGAATGTGCAGCTACAGCAACATCAACACCAGCAGCAGCAGCAGTAGCAGCAACGGCACTATAGAGCAGCTCTGGGGAATCAGGAAGTTAATGACACTTTGTCGGCGTATATATATAGGGCCTGGTAATGCACTTGGCGCGCACCCGAGCATCGCTGCATGATTTCGCAGGTACTCACATGTAAATTACCCTCACTCGCATCTCTACGCACCCGGGAAAAACGCTTCGGTGTATATACAGAGATATAGATACAGATATAGATATGTGTACATAGAGAGAGAGAGAGAGAGAGAGAGAGAGAGAGAGAGAGGGGAAAAATATTCTTAATCACGCGGAGGAGGAGGTTTGCACGCGCGCTGATTGAGATAAACGCCCAGGCGTCGACGTCGCGCGAGGCGTTGGCCCTGGGCCGTCCCACCCAAAATTGCGTGGCTCATTTGATTAGTGTAACTCTCTCGGGCGAGTTTGCTCCGCGCTACACTGCGGAGATGGGGTTTGCTGCGGGAAATGCTCTCTCTGCGAGTGTCTGTGTCTGTATCTGTGTCTGTGTCTGTGTGTGTGTGTATACGCGCAAACAAACAATTTCGTTCGCGAGTCTGGTGCTGTTGCTGCTGACTATATGGATGTATATACGTGAATGGCTTTTCCTGTGAATGGCGTTGCCACTTACGGTCCCGCTGAAGTATGGTGTTTTGGTTAATGTTTGAGAAATTACGTTTGGATTTTTGATGTTTTTTGGGTAGAAATGTGAACATGGATTAGCACTTGAAAATCATAATCAAAAAGCATAAATGTTATTGATATTTGACCCCCGTCAACGAGTATGATGTAAAATAATTGGGTCCAGTTATTTTTTTTAAATTATAATCAAACATCTATACTTACGATAATAATGTTCTTTTTACCAAAATAATATAGCATATAAGCTTGTTCATCTCCCTTTAAAACGCTTTATCGTAACAAAACAAGAATATATTTCTCCCAAAATCCATTAAAAATTCCATCAGGCAAACTCAGGCGGCCAACAACACCTCAGAAAACTAAGCGACGTCGGCCGCAAGGCGTGTACCTCTACACCAACACGTCAAAATTTCGACATATCCAGCTTGGCCAGCTTGGGTGGTTAAGTCGTCTCTCTCTCTCTCTCTCTCTCTCTCTCTTTCGCGAGCTCGTGTTTTCTCTATTGAAAAATTCCATGCATCCGTGAGCACATCCCCGAACGCGAGACGCTCACTCTACCCTCCACGTTCTCGCCTCTTCTCACGTATGAATGGACTGGGGCTCCACCCGTCGACTGCCTGCCTATCCGGATCCTAAGATATTCCTCCCTTACGCGTTCGGAATTCGTGCGGCTTTCCTTCCTTTTTTCCTTGACCTCCAGGAAAAGTTTAATTTCGAGGTGATTCAAGCTGTGCATCGAAATCGACGGTAATCAAAGCTGATCGAATAATCACGTATTATTATGTTTCTTTTTGAGTGTCTAATGCCAAAAATTGAAATGCGTAATGGCCACACATATTTTGAGATAAGTGAGATGCACAGTAGGTACAGTTAAAGCTATTTACTAGGTCATAAAAGGCGAATTCCCAATGGTGTCGTAAGAAAATTACCCGCCGGCAAAGACAAATTAAAGATGTAAAAAGCAGAACTTGAAAAAATATGACAAAATATAAACAAAATATATTAATCTTTAGACAGTAAATATTAAAATCTGGATGAATAAATAGAATAGGACCATATTGCACCCTCGAACAAAAGTTAATTGTTAATATGATATACATGTTACTTTGTATTTTATTTATTTTAAATATTAACAAATCACTTTCATTCAGTATTGCAAATTCACAAATATAAATAATGTAAATTGGTCAAATTCTATTTTCTATTTCTCTAAATTCAAATGTTTACAGCGATCAAAGTATAAATATTTAATTGTCGGTGTATTACTTGGCAAATGCAGTAATTAATCATTAAAAATAATCGACCTCGGTAATTATTTATTTCTTCATGAAAATTCTTTAGCTATACATCAGTTTTAGTCTAGGGATAAAAAGCGCCAGACAGTAGAGGTGTACAGTCAGATAAGAGCCGGGAAGGAGAAAAAAAAGAACAGATGGAAAAAAAAGTCATTTGGCATGTTTCGCCGAGATGAGCAGAGCAGACAGGCGAAAGATATGAATCGGCGAGAGCAGATAATATAAAAAGCGGACGTTTTAGCCGTTCATTTATTACATTTTTAAAATAATACACGCTTACGACGTACGTACCGATCTCCGCTGGGAAATAATCCATCGGATATTTTGGATTATGCGAAGCAATAAGCACAGTTTATCTGCTGGGAATCGTGAACGGGCGAAAGTCTGCATGTGCGAGTGCGATTTGCATCGAATTTGAAACCTTTCATGTATAGGTATTTTAAAGCTACTTTTTTTACCAAAAATTAAATATCATCTTCTTGTGCTTTATAAGCGAGAAAATAAACATTTTATATATATTTAACACATATTGTACTATTTCAAATATATTTTCATTATTATTATTTTAAATATGCGCAGAATTGAACAATGCTGGAAATATTGATAATAGAAGTGAGGAATGTTAAAAAGCATCGGTATTATTCAGAAGAGCGGCATTGGGGAGGGGACTTAAATGGTAAAGCTTGGTCTATATCGACAGACGAAAAGACACTAAATTCGTGTAATATTTCAATCTTACAAAAAAGGCTATCGTGGGTTCTCTAAAGCGTGTGTACACACAAAAGAAAAAGACCAAGTGAAAACTCATTTGGCTTGTTCGAGGCGGACGGAAAGAAAGACGCCGCATAGCCGAACACGTATACATCTATAGATGTATATGTACACACGAGTACAGCCGGAGAGGCAGCCCCCAGACCGACGCGAAAAAAGTATAGATAGGGCGAGAGCGAGAGAGGGCTGAGGAGATAAAGGCATACATCAGGCTACTTCACGTTAAATGCAGCTGGTAACGAAATCTTTTCCAATCTTTAATTAGCTTTTTACAAAATGCGCGTGTAGTGAGATATCGTCGCGGATGTGTTTTAAAGAAATTCTTGCTTGATTTAAAATAAAATTTATCGAGAACAGCTGGAAACAGTATATTAATGTATCCGCGGTAAATTCACTGTATACTTAGACTAGACAATTGAAACAAAACGAAAGATTTGAACAGTTTATTAGGGAGTTTAGATCCGCACTAAGTTATGTTCATTGTTCATTATTGTACACAAATTGTCAAAATCACTTTGGCTCTCTCCAATAAAGGGGGCGCGCATTTTCCACCATCGATAAATCGCCTCGCATTGAAATATACGGGAAAATTTGAGATCGGTAAAAGAATGAGCCAGACAATAATACTGCGTAGGCGCACAGGTAATACGGCAGTCGGCAGACGCGCCCCGGCAAGTGCAGGAGTTGTAGACGACGGAAGGGTGTTTAAGCAGGAAGGGGGTGTAGCCAGCCACCACGCCTATCGTCCCTTCGAATTTCGTGCCACTCTCTCTCTCTCTCTCTCTCTCTCTCTCTCTCTCTCTCTGCCACCCCCGTTGAATGATTAAAACCTAATATAAGGGACACGCCTACGCTGTAGGGGGAGGACACGCGCTTTTATATCTCTATATACGAATGGATGCTATATATACATGGCGGTTGTCTGGATGTACACTCGCACAAAATTTTCGCGCGATTTCGTTTTTCCGTTTACGCTTGGTTGACTCGTGCTGCATCGCGATTACCACCCCTTTATCACCTAGCTGCGTAACACACACACACACACACACACATATATATGTATATACATGTATAGTGCGTGAGTTGCGATAAATCACCGTCATTAGCTTAATGAGTCTACGACTCTGCGCTCGTTTGATTTTTTTATTCCTTTTTGTAGCGTATTGGTTATAGCGTTGATTATAGAAGCTGTGGATGAACGCTGGATTTTCAATTCGCTCGACTGATTAATTTCGTTGCGGGTGAGAGTATATTTATGTACAAAATCGCAATCGGGATTCAATTTTTATTTCGTTCTTATGTATAGTTATTTTATAAACGCCTACTCTCTAAATTAATTTTATACAGAAATTTCACTAATTTACGTACAGCGTTCTTGCACTTTTTAAATCGTTAATAATCCATGTTGACAATGAGTTTTGTCAATGTTAAATGAATGGATAACCATGGCATAACGCACTAAGAAACTAGTATTGAATTATTAATTTTCTTTTAATCGATTGTGGTTTTTAAATTTTTATTTTCGAAACTCTGTATACGGAACTTGTGCCGGGAGTGCTTAACTTATACACACATATTTATCAAAGCGTGTAAGAAAGACGTTGCTTTTTTGGATACAGACCGTGATATAAGCATCTCATTTCCCGCACTGCCCAGCTAAAAGTGTTCGATCCAATGCGTTTTTTAATGCGAAATCGACACGCGGAACCGACTAAATTACACAATTGATAACTCCAGAAAATTAATCTAAAAGGAAAACAGCGGGCTTTTCGAATCCCATGAATGTCAATAGAAAATCTCCCCCCAATCGTCACTTATCGTGACGGTCGCGCGTATACGACGTTATGAATAACGCAGCGGAAAGTCATAAAGAGGGAGGGGCTGCACGCGGGGTGGGAATGGTAATACACGCTAGGCGAGTTTCATCTGTGCGCAGCGCAGTGGACGAAGGTGGAGCCACGGTGTGCGGCGTCGACGGCTGCACGCATTTCTGACGGGATTAATTGGCTGATCGGATGCGAATGCACCGAGGGTTACCTCCCGTCCCGACCGATGCACTTGCGGCTGGATTACCGGCACGTATGTATATTGTGCGTATTAGCGGATTAGTCGGCGTACAGTATACGGTAGGCGCGAGCCGAGTCTCGATGGATTATTTGATAGTTTGCGCCGATAAAATCGCGAGCGCGACTGTGCAGTTGTACTCGTGCGGCTCTCTCTTGTTGCGCGCCCTGCATATCGGTCAAAGCGAGTGCACGAATGCCTTTGTGTGCGGCGAATGACTGGCTTTCCTGTTTGGGCGTGGGGATCGTTGGGATATTGAGCTGTCATTCATTGGGGGATTTGGATGTTCAAGGTTAATGGATTCTTTAAGCTTTAGGCGTAGCGATTTCTTTGAAATTCGTGAATCGATCTGTATGCACAGTTTAAAATTTCGTTAAAAGGACACAGGGCGGACGAGAATTTGTGAAAAATAAATTTCATTTTGTGTTTACAATTTCAAATTGCACTGTAGCACTATCGCAAGATTTGCGTAAAACTTTCTAGTTGCAAGACTTCAACAATTTCACATAAACACAAAGCATGTGCAGTTGTTATACTTATACACGGTAATGTGTTCTTGTAGACATTTATTTCACAAAATGCACGATTTTTAACAGTATACCAAAAAAATATTAGCATTTTATGTATCTCTGACCAGTAATGTATTTTATTATTTAAATAAGCTTAGTCCTTATATATTTTATGTTTGACTAATTTATTGATAAGCAAAATTTTCTTTACTGAAATAATCCTATCATGTAATGTTCAACAATAAATTATGAAAGATTTATTATTATTAATATTTTATTGCAAATTAAGTCAATTATTGGGATAATCTAGCATGGGGCGGAGTTATATAGCTTAAATACGCCATGTTTGATCACGTGTCACCGTATCAGCCAATTGCTTATGAAAATTTATGACAAGATGCTTTTATTTTTTGCCACCAAATGTCATACCAATAGATCTTAGATCCCAATAACACGGCGTTGATTATTTATTCATTCGTCCAGCGCATTC
This sequence comes from Megastigmus dorsalis, assembly GCA_900490025.1. NCBI lineage: Eukaryota > Metazoa > Arthropoda > Insecta > Hymenoptera > Megastigmidae > Megastigmus > Megastigmus dorsalis. The sequence continues at coordinate 34,182 of UELU01137225.1, forward strand.
ATATAATCGTACTTAAAATGATTAAAATATAATAGTTAAATCGTGTTATCTACATTATAGTAATCCATTTGCAAACTACTACTGGTTTAATTACTTTAACTTTAACTAATTACTTTAAGTAAAATTAAGAATCTAATGAAAATTAAACATTGGTATAAAGAATATTTTGAAAAAAAATTAAGTTATAGTTCTTCACACCTTTTGTATTTTACTTTTCATCGGGTAAGGAAAAAGCACACCGCGATTGTGTAATCGAGCGTTTACCACGCAAATTACCAGTTTTGTGGGCTTTCACAAAAAAAAGGACGAGCTAAAAGTGTGAAGGAGGCAGCGGCAGCCGCGCAGAAGACGAAAAAAGGTCCGTGGAAATAGCGCAATTCAGATGGCCGCTGTAGATAGTGACGGAAAATCGTTTAAAGCGTAAATTCTTAATGGCTCGCGCGAGTCCCGTTTAGCTTACGCGCCAGGGCTGCTTAACACCTACCCCATTATTTTTTTTCTTTGTTTCCTTTTTTTCTTTTTTTTTTTTTACTTTCCCGACTCTTATTATTTCGCCTGGTCGTTTTGTGCGCGCGAACTTCGCGCGTCTCGTCGCTAACGCGGAATTATGCTTTGCGAAAGAGGAGTTTAGATAAGCATCGATCGGCTGCAGCGAAGAATAGCAGGACGAAAAGAAAGCTGCGCCGGAGTTTTTAATTTGATTTTTGTCAAAGAATATTGTACGCATATTTTTCTGGGATTATGGAATGAGCGAAACATCAACAGCAAATAGTGTTGGCGAGCAAAAGAAAATTTATTGATCACAGGCAGAGGAAAAATATAACGCATTGCAATAAATAACGATTTTCGGTGTATTTCAACTGGCATTTCATAAGATTAACCTTTGTTAAGAATCAATCCAACAAATTATATTCGTATATATTTTATGAAAAAAATTATCAATATTAATCATGAATAGAGAATATATTTTGACATTAACATTTATTGAAGTTATTTCAATGAAATTTCACTGTTAAAATGATACATTAATAGAGTATAAAATATAAATTTTAGAAAATTCATTGTTTAATTGGTATCGACTGATAAATGATAATTCTTTGATTTGAACACAATGAACTGTTAAAATATAATATAAAAATAACTACAATCATTTCCATATAAACAAACACTTAGCTAAAACATAACATTACATTACAATATATACCAAAAAACTTGTAAATTGCTATTTTTTATATAATACTAAAGCTTGAGATTTACTTTCTGGAATGATCAATTTACACCTTAAAATATATATGAAATGTTCAATTGAACGCAGAAATCAATTTGGCCCGATGCTCCTCCCTCTTGGCGAAAATGAAATTCAAGGTAAAGCGAGGGAGTCGAGGAGTGAATGTGCGAGAGAGATGTTAAATGAGATAAAAAGTAATTGAGAGAGAGAGAGAGAGAGAGAGCAAGAGGAATATAATGAGAGAAAGCGATACAGCAAGATAAAGTTGTTCTGTGTGTATATCCGTTGAGAGTTAGGGCTATAGACGTATTGGATTAGATTTGATGAGAAACTGACGTATGAGTGGAAGATGATAAGCTATGATGCATTCGCCATATAACAAATGATTCAATTTAACATTCTGTAGTGTATTTACGTCAAATACAAGATAAAGATTTGTTTTTGTGTTTTACTACATATACTCAGAACAAAATAAATAGTAATTTAGTAGCCTCTAAAATTAAAGTAACAGATTTTATGACAATGTACTTGTATAAATATAAAAAATGTATATATATATATATATATATATATATATACGTGAGTTAGTAAATGTTACTATATTTTTTGTAGGCCTTTTTTCATAAATTAATTACAATACCTTCTTGAAATTCTTCCCAACCTAAGGTCGTCATTTCCAAGGCAAAATGTACCAGCTAACCGATATAATCGATTAGCATAATAATCGAAGAAAAAAAAGACTGCACCTCACCCGAACTGCCGCCGTCTGCGTTTACTTAAAATCCCTCCAAAATACACACGCTACACAAACATACACGCTGACAGAGAGAGAGAGAGAGAGAGAGAGAGAGAGATAGTTGCGTTTTGCCGAGTAAGCGCGCTCTCGTGAGAGAATTATTAGCAATCGAGCCTCCACGAGGGGTATAAGTTTAACACGCTCTCTCTCTCTCTTTCTCTCGTGCACGCATGTATATACACAAGAGTCTATATATATATGGTATATAGAGGCGGGAGAGCCGAGAATGAAATTTATTTGGGCGCTCCAGAGCAGCGGCAGCAGCTTCGCACGCAGGGGGGTTTATAGCTGATAAACGTTTGTCGAAGCGCTCCTATATACAAGCGAACTTTCGCCATCCCTCTCTCTCTCTCTCTCTCTCTCTCTCTCTCTCTCTCTCTTGCGCGCACTCTGGCGAAATTGCATTTTCCTCCACTCGAGAGGGTAGGCGGGTTGGAGAAAAAGATGGCGGTAATAGGTGCCTAGTGTCGATGTATACGTAGTTGGCTGCATCTTGCGCGACACGGGTTTTCCAGGCGAGAGAAAGAGAGAGAGCCTTGAGCTCATAATGAGATTTTCTATTGGCTTGGCTGTATATGTATGCGCCATATACCGAATTGCCGCGACTACCCGTGTACAGTGTAGATTTGTTCCGTATATATGTATATGTATATGGTGGCTTGTTGGATGCTAGAAGTATAAGAGGGCGAAATTTATGTGTGTATACGCGGACAAGGTGCTGAGGATGTTTATTTCTTTTTCTTTTTTTTGAAATACCAATTCTCGCGCGACACAGCGGCGGATCGTTAAAAGCTTTGTGCGATGGATTCGGGATGGCAGAATGGAATGCGATGAAAAAATTTAGATTTTGAGCGAATGCGTATGGTTGGTATGTTAATCAAACGATTCATTTAAAGCGCTGGATTCTTGAAAATTTAGAATGTGTTCTATATACGTTTGTTCTCCTTACCGATTTTGTTGTCGCAAAAGACGCTCGAGCATCGCTTCCCACTCCCAATCTCCGCACCAACAACTTATATATCCTCTTGGAAACCCGAGCGCGATAAATAATTCGCAGAAATAAACCGCAGCGTCCATCAGTCGAAACGCAAAAACTCCGCGCGCAGACCCCTAGCACCACATTGTACATTCCAACCATATATGATCCCTCTGAAAGATTCATCGAAACGGCATGTCCCGCACATCCTACAAACACCGGACTAATACATCCCTCGTCCATCTCTCGGTTTAATTATTTAGACTCTCTCTCTCTCTCGACGGGCGCATTTAACCACTCGCGAGCACCGCGCACACACGCGCAGTTCTCGTCTCGCTCGCTCTCGCTATCGTCCGCCGCTTGCATTCAAAAGATGCACAGAAAGTTAGGGTGAGGAGCGAAATAGGTTTGACGCGCGGGACGTAAAGACGCGAAGGTGTGTGCATGCGGTATGGCCGCGGGAGTCAAAGGGGGGGCACAAATTCCCAAACGAACCGCGGCTGATGCGCTATCGCGTTGTCGTATAGGACAAAACTCGCTCGGTGCGGTTGGTCACGAGGAGGCTGCCGATCCGAAATTGCGGCTCGCGCCTGCTTCGCTATACAGCCGCTTATCTCCCGTAGTCGTCGCTCGCTGTTGCTGCCGCCGCCGCCGGTTTTTTTTTTTTTTTTTTTGGCCTTTTTACTCATCTCGGTTTTTACTCGCTCGAGAGGACGATACACAACGCCGGCATCGCTGCTTTTTTTGCTAGCGAGAAAAGTTTAGATTAGGTTTTATGGACTTTCTTTCGACTTGCATCCCCGTTTTTTTTTTGTTATCGCGTGTATCCTTCTTTTGTGGCTATACTCGCTGGGCTAGCTGCTTGTCTCTCTTTTTTGCAGCGAACGGAATAAATTCCTCCTCCGCGTATAAGTTATTGCGCGCGACGAGGAATTGGCTTGGGATTAAATAGCTCTTATCGATGCCGCCCGCATTCGCGTTTTTAAATCTTTTGTGTATAATTGGCCATTTTCAAAGTTCAAAGATATAGACACGCGGGGTTTAATGAAACTATAGATGCACACTTTCGGGAAATATTCTACACATTTGGCCGAGCTATCAAAGAAAACTAATTCAGCAGCTATATAGGACAAGTTTTGGGTCCCGGCTCGAGCTAATTAAATTGGCGCGAGCATCTAAATGTAAATCAAAAGCAATCTTTTCGCGCGCCTTTGATGCTGTATATAGCTATCGGCCGACTGTGCCGCGCCACCGTCTAATCCCCAAAATCCTCTATCAAACTTAGAAATCTGTTTGACGCGTTTCCCAACTTTGCAATCCTGCAGATAGAGGCTTTCTCTCTCTCTCTCTCTCGCTCTCTCTCGTTGCGAGTGTACATTCAGCGAAGCTTTCGTTAAAAGTTCCGGGTGGTATAGAGAGAGGGAGGACTGCGCACTGATTGAAAACTTGTCGATAAACTGCGCGGAGCGATGTAAACGTTTGCCCGTCGCGGTGGGCTGGCCTCCGGCGACTTTTCATTCTATTCTTTCTATATGCCCACGGATAATGGGATGTTCCCTCGCTCAAACGAACTTATTTACATTATCAGATTTTCCGTTGAGCGGCGAAACTGTACATCCTTGGTGAAGAGTTAAACCAATCGAGCCCTAATAAGGTAAATTTCTGGGTAAAAGAAGGAAGATAAAAAACAGGATAAAGAACGGGAAGAGAGTCGCAGAGAGAGAGAGAGAGAGAGAGAGAGAGAGAGAGCACGAAAAATTCCTTTTATACATTCGTTTGAAAGTCCTCTGGGCGAGCTTTCAAGGCTTAAAAGCAGTATAACCCGTCAAGAGTCTGTCTCTCGGCGGCGCGGCGCATCTCTTGCCGCTCCACTTTTCGAATTAAGCACTCAGGCCCTCGCGCTTCTCTTCCTCTTTTTGCCCGCTCGTCTACCTATGTATCCGCTCTCTTCTAACCGTGCTTCTTCTTCTTCTTTTTGTCTTTGTTATCTTTTGCGCGCGAGCGCGTCCTCCTTTTTTTGTGGAGGGGGGAAGAGACGCTTGAACTTTCGAACATGTAGCCACCCCGAAAGATTAATGCATATTCAAATATTTTAAGAGGCTATGCGATATCCGTTTTCCTCGTTTTTTGCGGGAAGCGAAATTGAATAGCGAAATGTTAATCTGCGACGTTTGATTATTCGCGCTGGGAATGTTACTCCCTTTTTTTTAGATTTCGTTGGAGCGAAAAATTTCAAGATCTCTAATGGTATAAAGTTATAAAGTCAGATTCAGCGTGGACTGAAATAATTTTTAAATAAATAATTTATTCGTTGGTAAGTGGAATTTCAAGTGTTGGTTGCACTTCTGAAACAGGTTTGTGTTACTCGCAAAGTATTTTGAAAAGGAGACTCACTTTCACTGGAAATTACTGCTGAACTATGCGTACTATTTAAACTGGAAAATACCTATGTGAAAATTTCCATTGCAAAGTATGTTACACATTCAGAGCGGTGGAAAACTCCGCGAGCGGCTCTATTTTCCGGAAAATCAGTTTTTTCTCAAAATTTAAAAAGGCAAAAAAAAGGCTGCTTCTTCACCACCGTGATTACGATTAAGCTATCCGCAATTACTGGAAAATATGTAGGCCTCGGTATTTATTCACCGGTAATTTTAATTTGCTTTCCAACGAACAGCTGCGAGTCGCAAAAGTTGTGGTAATTTCGTAAGTAGTTATTATCCGACTATAGTCAGCCTTACGCAAACATAGCTTCAAAACTAAATAATATTTAAAATTTCATTACTATACTAACGCATATTTTTCTCTTTAGTACTTAGCCCATTGAAGCGCAGTGGTCACCGTATACGACTACCCTTGTAATCAACTATTTTTATTTATAAATCTTATAATGATTGGTATTTATAGGTGGTTATAGAATACTACCAAACCAAAATTGACATTTTATTAGCTATTAAATAGTTATAAATAAACAAATAGCAAGAAAACGTAGTTTTTTTAGGAGCAATTAATTTTCTAGGTTATTTATAATGCGATTTCATTAAAATTTATACCTGTGGTTTTTATGGCTGCTGATTACGAATCCAAGGTTAGTTTTTTAAAATTCACACGATGGGCAAAAATTTATAAACTGTATTTTAAACTGACCAAGATTTTTCTATCGGTCTTACAGTCTAATCAATATTTTACTCCGTACAGAGTAGAGTTTACAGAGTAAAACTGTATTTTACTCTGAAAATGTGTACTAGGGGATTTTCAATTAAAATTCTAATCGTAGATTCGTACTTGGCGAATTGGAAAACCCCCGAGTATGAAATTTCAAGCAAATATTACAATAGAAAAATGTAATGCGTGCTTCGAAGGGTTAAAGGAAGTTTCGAAATATATACATTTATTTCAGATGAAAATCAATATGCTCAATTAAATTTTGAACAGTTTTAAACTCAAAAATCACGCATTTGTATATGAAAATTATAAACGTTATCGTCCAAGGCCCGTTTCGCGTACGAAGGCGATAATTCGTCGCGCGAGTGGGTGAAATGGCCTTCCAGGAAAGAGAAGCAAAAAGCCAGGCAGATCGATAGTTTTTATATTCTCTCCCCTATAGCGCGGCGGTATAAGGCATGCAAACGAGGCTCGAAGTATATATAAGCGCCTTGTTTTCTATAAACGGAATCCGTTTTGGGATCCCCGGTCATTCGCTCTCGTCCTTTTTTATGCAGCGTATACTTTTGAAGAGGCACCGAGAGTAAACAAAAGCAATTCGCGGAGGCATTTATAGGACGCGCTCGGGACGTAAAGCTGACTTTAAGTACCATTATAGATGTGTTTAAACGGCTTGTGTTTACGGCTAATCTTATCGCTCTTCGGGCTACTTTATGTCTGATTTCACTTGGTTCGTTTGCGAAGATAAGTTTTAAGACCACTCGATGTCTTTCATTGCTTATTTATCGTTTTACACGATTATATCGAACAAATTATTTACCCTGTTTGTGGTAAAAGACACTTCATTCCAGAAATCTTTCAATGAAATCAGCAATAAAAATCGTTTGAATTTTTGTACATTTTGCGCAACTCTCAACATTAAATCTGTTTTAATTCACACTATAATATGTACAGCGCCAGAAAAATCGGAGCGGAAGAAAAAAAGGTAAAACAATGGCAGCGGCAGAAGCGGCAGAAGCGGCAGAAGCGGCAGAAGCAAGGGTAGAGGCTTAAATATCCCCTTCATGATGTCTCGGTCAATCTCTGTAATTGCGTCGTTTTCTCGATTCATCGTCGACGTCCGAGAGTGGAATATGACGCTGCCGGTGCGCCAAGGGAAATGAGAGGAAAAAGAGGGCCGCGAGAAGTAAGGAAAAGGAGGAAGAGAAAAGAGAGCGAGAGAGAGAGAGTCGGCGAAAATTACTGTAATTAATTAGCCGCGAGCCGTGGGTACGAGGTAAAATAGGGCGCGGACGCGTCTGGGCGAACGCGAGTGCAAATAACCGCCGGGAGAGAGAGAGAGAGAGAGAGAGAGAGAGAGAGAGAGAGAAAAAGAAGGCAACGATTCTTATTATTGGTGACTTTTTCGACCGATTCCCGTTAATTGAAAAGTCGACTTGAACGATCGAGCGACTATGTGTCGAGGTCCCGAGACTTGGCGAAAATTCGCCGGGAGAATATAAAGCTGATATACGTACTCAATTTTTTTTTCGCGTTTGCTATAACCCAGAGTATATAGTTTCCAATGCGCGAATGTTTTCGCGCGCACGTTTATGGTTAATACGAACAAACATTCTTTACAAAGAGCACGAGATGTACCCAGCCACGCGCTCAAAGGGTCACTGCGAGGCAACTTTTGCTGCTGCGAATGTTACGTAAGTCCGATAGAAAAAGAGCTGTTTGCATTACCATAATTGCTGGAATAATTACCTTCTGGTAAGCACCAAGCAATCCGAATATAACTATATATTAGTTTATTTTTGAAATTTTTTAAAAGAGCCTCGAAGTTCAAATCCAGAAATTTCTATTCATTTGCATTCATGTAAGTCTGTCGATATTTGAAAATTATGCAAATTCAGTTTACGCATCTTCCCCATTTCCATATACGCAAAATCCGTATTTTTTGCCTTTACCCATTTTATACGTAGCATAAAATACGTCCAAGTAAAAGGTACATCAATCTAAAAAAAGATGCCATAGAATCCATAATCATCTTTGCAACTTAACGATATTCCAAGGGCTGGAAAAAATCCTCTATAATCTCCCAATAATTCCAAGGGAGAAGGATCGCTCCCAGCCCCGAAAAACAAGAGAATTTTCGAAGTCATCGGGGCCATGCCGAGAACACGCGAAAGCCTTCGAGAACGGGAAAAGGGGGCCGATTGGCATTTGCATAAACGCTTCTGCCGAAGGAGTGAAATTTTCGCCGAACCGGAGGAGAGAGCTCGAGTTCGCGATCGGCGCATAATCTCACTTATTAAGCCCGGAATTCCCTGCGCCTTTCGCTCGGGCAAAAGGGGCTTTCTCTCTCTCGCACACACAAGAGAGAAAAGCCGCGGTGCTGAGCTAGGCTAAGTGGCCCTGCATGGCTATGCGCTTATTAAAGAAAACTGTCTAATTCGAGGTATGTGTGCCGGGGAGGCTAGACGAAGGGAGCAAGTTGGGCTGCGACGGCTGAAGTTTGTGCGGAATGTATCGAACGGATGCTTTTGTTTTTCGGGTTCGAATCGTTGATTGGACGTTCTTAGGGGGTCTTAATCTTCAAATGCATGGCTAAAAATTGAATATAAATAGTTTTGTTTCGATTGTTTTTTTTTATATTTACAATTCTACTGGTAGTAGAACTACTACTCTTTTAATTTGAAAAACTGAAATTTCACTGCCATATCAGTGCAAACTCGACCACTGTTGAAAATTACTGATTATTCATTGTTTTTCCCGGTGAACGATAAAGAAGTTCACTATTTCAAATTAAGGGAATACTAATAGTAGTACTACTACTACTGGTACTACTGCTATATTACTCCCAATTTTTAAATATCTTGAGTAAGGTAAATAAAAGAAAGTTTGTCATCATTACTCTCTTAATTTGAAATAGTGAAAACTGCGTCACTGTCCGAAAATTGATGTATATGCACTGATCTATTCAGCGAACTTTTGTAACTTTTCTAACTGAGTTGGCGATGAGATTTCACTATATCAAATTAAGAGAGCATTTAATAATTAACACTAATTTAACCCGTTAGTGCCGTCACACAGGACTCACTTACATTTTTTATTTTTTTGGAGTTTTTGCACAATAATCTGAAAATTTCATATATTAATCGAAGGATCAGATCGTAATAAACTTTTCTTTTCTTGTGTAGACTAAAAGTTATCATAATCTCAATATAGGCCACGTAAATGCTAAAAAGATGAAAAAAAAATTATAGAAGGATTTCCTTAATTCTTAGCGAAAAATAATTTTTACATCGGTTTTGAAAAGATTACTCAAGGATTTCATATTCTCGATCTTAACAGGTTAAAGTCACAATAAAATTAAAAAATTTCACATTATTTCGCACGAAGCAATGACCGTATCATGAATTCCAAAATAACTTTTGCGGGAAGTGAAAAGGCATAATAATAATATATATAATTCGTCAGACATGATATACAAGCGGCGTAGCCCATAATTAATACGATCCGCGACACTGCGAGTTTTCAGCTCTAACAAAAGCGAAAGCGAAATATATACAGAGAGAGAGAGAGAGAGAGAGTAAGTATAAGCAGCTTGGAATTATAGCGTCGGCAAGCAACGACCTTTTGCACGCTCAAAGATACATCTCCGCGCTACCCTCTGTTTTACGCGGCTCCTAATTAAAAGTTTAAGTTAGTTTGATCCGGGCCAGAAATTTTCAGCAAATTAACGATACTACGCGGGCGCGTGTGTATATACCAGAAGCGAATTCGCCATGGCCATGGGAGAAATTGAATTATAATGGTCCGCGGGCGCGTGCCGTAGTGGATTATATATATATGAATTGAATTAAAACGTCGACGTCGCGAGCGATCGATTGGTAATGGAACCTATTAATGACGGGCGTAACGTTTATTTACGCGGTGGCGAACCTGCCAATTTTCTCAATTCCCGCGGCTTTGCAGTCGCAGCATCAGCTCTCTGCTGCTCTTTCTGTCTTTGTAATTAGGTGGTGATTCGACGATTTGCTTCGTTAGGGAACGGAATAACCTTTTTTTTACTGGAAATTCGGCCAGATTCCTGCGAATTTTATGCTAATACTTATTCATTATTATTATATTTTTTGTACGATGTTTAGGAAAATATTTGACGATATTAAATTGATTTAATGAATTAAATTAGTTCAACTTTAAAATTCATTTGAATATTAAAGTTATGGCCTTTATGAATTTTTGGAATATTAATTTACTTTTTGGAAATATTTTAAGTTAATTAATTATAGGTTGTATAAAATTCTATAGCTACTGGTGAATGTGCTCGTTGGCAAATATAGTTTTGAAATATTTTGGTTAAAATTTTTAATTTTTAGGCGCTCAATTTTTCCTTACATGCCAATGATTGAACTCTAACAAATACTTGAATATTAACAAATATAGATTTTTAAATCTTTTTCACAAAATATTAGCGTTATAAAAAACAACAGATACGACGCGTTCTAATTTTTGAGGTTAGAAAATATTAGAACAGTATTTATCTTTATAATAAAATCATTTAATATATAAATTCCCAAATAATTAAACATTAAAATGATTAGAATCTATTCAAACGAACATACATAATGATTTTATAATGTGAATTATAATATTAATTTACATAACAATATTTTAAACTTTAGCCCCATTTAAAATGGATATCTGACCGTAATTAATCAGATCGAGTTTAAAGGTGCGACACTGTTTCCGGTCATGGTTTTTTTACAAAGAGAATTTTTATAAACTAAGAGCGATAATTATCTCGATGACAAAACTTTCATCCCAGTTAAATACCAAAGTCTGTTTTTCTTTATTAAAGTTCGTCAGTATTTTTTAATCAGGTAAATTTGCATTATAAAGGGAACCCGATGCATCGTGTAAAGCTTACCACGCTCAAATAAATCTGTTTCGAGTGAAAGGCATTAAATTTATTTTTCACTCAACCGCCACTGCTGCCATTAAATCAAATTTAATTTATCCTCTATTGCAGAATAATCAATGAAAGAATCAAAGCTATAATAAGCGAGACCTAAAGTTTTACAACCACACGCTTTACGCGCCTACGGTCATTCGAGTTTTTCAACGATTTCAACTCAACGTTTGCCGCAATATCGTCTCGGTACCTCATTAATAGCCTATGAAACGCAGATATTATACCTAATCTAAACAGTGTATCACACGCGAGGAGTCGCATAATGACCCTCTTTTCATTTACATATCAAGTCCATTAATCAAGTCGAAAATTTTCAGCGACTATCGGATCCATGCCGTATATTCGAAATCCAAGATGTTTATAGCATTCACAAATAACATTATAATTCTTTTTTATTCTTTCGTAAAAATCAATGTACACATGACTGGAATCATCACCGTTAAGTCAACATACACTTTCTATAGTCGATTCCTCAACAGACTCGGCGATATAATGCATTAAGCTCGTGGCCCCGCAAGAGTTTGTAAATTGCGTCTGATATTTCATATATTTGTCAATTTAATAAAGTGCTTTTAATGGATTGCGAGACAGAGAGAGAGAGAGAGAGAGAGAGAATGCCGTGTGCCGTACCGCTGCCGATGGGGTGATCGGTCGGGTGTGCCCCCGTAACATGATGAATCATCTGTGCAAACTCGCGCGCGGCTGTACCGTCGATATATGGAGGACGGGGTTGCCGCCACGAGACAAAGGGCGTGAGAGTATAAGTGCAGTGGAGTGCGAGTAGCTTCTTCTTTTGCGCGATATCGTTTGCGATTATCTTTCATCGCGATGGAGTACGGGGAAAAAATTCTTACCGCGTTATCCACCTGTGAGTTTAGGTTTCTCCAGTATGATAAGCATTTTTGCGACTGGCAGTGTACATCTCTACAGTTGCAACTGAAGATCCAATTTTGTTTTTCAATTTAGGCGCGGATCCGCTCATCTCAAAATGTTCACGATAGTTACATTTTAACAATTTACAAAGGTCTCGTGTAATATTCCGCCTCGTTTCATTCAGTCCGTTCCGAGGTAATTCAACATTAGGCAGAGTGACACGAAACTGATGTCGTTTGTCCGCGCCGCTGATACGATAGGCGCTCGCTCATTGTTTTTGCTATTTTATAATTAAACGCGAAACAGTGTTTTATTTTTTTTTTCAAAACTTTTTCGACAGCTCATTCTTTATACGCTCGGATGTCATCGTTAGATAAAAGACTTAATGAGCAGTGTCCTTTTGTTTGATGAAAATTTAATCAGAATAATGCAATGGACACAGAAACAAGTGATGTCTGTGTGTGAGCGACGGGGAAAAATGTGCGGGAGTATGCATACATGGGAAATTTAATATTTTTAATGCACGCCCGAGTGCATAATCGTGTTTTAAATATTTATTATTCTTCAGCGATTGGAAAGTCTGGGAAAAGCAGGGCAATTCGCACAAAGTGCAGGGTTGAATATTTTACAAACTTGGTAGAAATCATTTTGAAATGAGTCGATGATGTAAGAGTAAGCCTTGTGCTGTTTATATACTCACAATAATTGGCCTTTTATAATGAAAGGTTGGGAGATTTTTCGTGTGATACTCACCTGAAACGAGAAAAATCAGATGCATTAGTAATTTATATCAGAAGGATTAGTAATAATTAGTAATTTATTAGAATGATAGAATGTACTGCATAGTTCTCTTATTTACAATAATTGAAAATTGTTTTAATAAATAAATGTTTTTGAAACCAAAAACCGGGTTAAATTTAAATTGTACATGAGTAATTTACGACTGAAAGTACAATGGAAATAATTAAAATATGATACCTAGGAGAAATCATCCTATTTACATAAATTACTTCTCAAAGCTACCAATTTTATTACAGCTTTGCAATATTCATCAAAACAAAACATTAAAGCGAATCGATTATTCTTACATTCAATATTCTTACTCATATAAAAAAAAAACATTGCGAGAGAACTGAAACTTAAAGCACAATCTGTATATTGCAGCTTATGAAAAGCAGACCGAGTCTATACGCAGGCAGAAACCGAGAAAACTTTATACCCCTCGGTAGTCCTAGCGGCAAGTGACTCAAAGGCCGCGCGCCAATCTTCCACTATGCGAAACATCCACTCGTCGCGCCTGATAACGATCCCTTAAACGTTTGTCGACTAAGCTCTCCCTCTCTCTTTCTCTTTCTCTCTCAAAATCTAAACGTCTCGCGAGGGGGCCAGAACGAGCGCAAAAGAGCTCGCGCTAATTGCTACTCCTGCTCTACAGCACTGTTTATAGCACGGGATACTTATACGCAGAGCCATATCAAAAGTCGTGCGCTCGGGTACATATATATATTTCGCGGGTAATCGGAGCCGAGCTTTTCCCCTTTTCGCGGTTCTCGCCCGGCACAAGAGGCAAGCGGGTGTATACAGAGCGTAGAGGAGCTTTTCCTTCCTTCCTTCCTTCCTCGCTACAGCCCCTGCTCGCAGTTGTTTGCTCACTTCCGCCTTTGTGTGTGTGTGTGTTTGTAGCGACGGCAGGGAGAAGTTGTTGATAAGAGTTCCGCGGGGAGATTTAAGACGTATCTGGTTTGGCTGCTACGAGCGGCGAGACGAGCGGAGTGTACAGCACCGACAACTTGCGATTTGTTTCCACGGAGTAGAGCTGCGCTTGATCTTGAGATACTAGAGGCTCTTGTTTGCGTATGCTCTGGTTTTTTCGCGCGGTAAAGTGTGGTAATCGTACTTGGTATTTATATTTGTAGGCTTTTTACATTGGGAACGTAATAAATTGATGGGTAAATTTATATACGGCTGTTATGTAACCCAACCTCACATTCTTGATATTCGTGGTTTATTTCAAGATGACTAGGCCCTTTGAATTATCACCTCGATTTCTTTGAGTTTTGGTTATTTAATTTCGAGTCAATGCATTGAGGTTGGATTTTTTTGCTATTTTTTCTGCTATTTTAGTGATAAAATAACATGTAAAAACAGCTTAGTATAGACATATGTATTTATTATACATGTTCGTTAAGAGGTCGCTGATTACGATTCAGACTTCAAATTTACGGAATTCAAAATAATGCTGGATCCAAGATGGCAGGTTTACCGTTTTACCGTATTCGTGGCCATTTTGAAAGTCGGAAATTTAATTGTAAATTCCTAATCAGCGGTCCCATAGACCGATATACACCAGTTTTTTAGAGAAATCGAACAATTTTTCGAAATTTCGTACATCATATTAGATTTGCCATTTTGAATTTCAATTTACGGATAACGGATCGAATCGAACGAGCCCAAAATCAATGATGGTTTCAGTCGAGCAATAAGAATCAATGGAAATGAACGTTCTTTACCAGTTCGTTTATCGTAAGTTAAATGGACTTTGATTTTTGAACGATACGCCCATAGTTGGTTAAATAAAATACATTTCACTACACTGCTTGAAATCCAGAGGAACAAATTATCAAAAGGTATGGTCATAAAGTTTAGAAAATGGAGTGGCTCATCTAGGGAAATCAAAGCTCTCCAAAGTACAAGGATAAGTTCTTTAAACAAATGCAAATGAGACGGGCGCGCGCGCACCCTGGAACCTCCTTAACGACGCGATCTGCCCCAAAGCACACACAGGGCGCACATATAAGCTAGCCATAAATCGGCCGTCGAGAGATCCTCTGCTCCTCCTGGACCGTTGTTCATTCATTTCTATTAACGATATAAATCCAATTTACAATCGTGCGTATGTATACGTGTAGCAGCGGCTCCGTACGCTCCTCTTCTTTGCCCAGCCAATTATGTATTCCAAAAAGGAGGGGAGATGTGTGCCGCCGCGGGGGGAAAAAATGGTGCGAGGCCTCTCCCGTTTTGGTGCACGCGGCGGGGGGTCCGAAAATGTAATTAAAGCTCGCCGCCGGCCGGTCCGCGGGTTGTTTTGGTTTCGTTACGATTCGCTCGTTCGCTCTCTCTCTCTCTCTTGCCAGCGTCCATCAAGGCCCTTCTTGCCCTACGACCTTACTCGCAATCACGCCTATTTACTGCACTCACTCACTCTCTCTCTCTCTCTCTCTCACTCGCGCGCGCTCTTTTTCGTTGCCAGCCAATGCATTATTGAAGCATCATACAAACGAGATTATTCAAAGTTAATTTATCGCCGGGAGACCCCCTCTCGTTTCGCTCGAAAAACTCTTCCGTATAACGTTTTCTGGATTACTCTCGAGGCTGCACTTTGTAAAACGAGATGTACTCTCGTAACTTTAAATATGATTTTCGATGTAACGCTCGCGGTTACATCTCGAATAAGTAATGACGTTACACTTTACAGATTTTGCTTTTGCATCGAAGAATCGTACATATACAGTTTTACTTGGAAGTGCACAATAGCAAAATGTACGGTTGCTCCAGAAAATAAATTCTTGGTTTTCCCAGCATTTGAATATTCGAAAAGGTTTATTAATAATTATTAATGGAATTTACAATCGCCCGTAAAACTCCAGGCACATATGCCGATAAGTACAATTGCATTGTTCACATTTAGCTTGATTCCACATCGACTAAATAACTCGAGCTGCGGTATCAGAAACATCTCCCAAGCCATTGTACATTGCCTCCGTGATAAACAGGTCCATTCAAAGGCCTGGCCACATTTATAAAACAGAATTATATACCCGCATGTATAGCGTAGCACAAGCCGCGTGTATATATTTACGTAGTTTCTTCTGCTAATGCTCTCGTTTGACTGCTTCTGAATAGTACCGCTGCGGTCGTTTTACGTGATGAATAAACTCGCATCTTTACTACTACGGACTTTAATGACGAGTATTTATGGGGCGCTGAAGCATTGCGACTGCAGTTCTCGCTCTCTCTCTTTCTCTACTCTCTCACTCGGGACGATTTATTTTATGAAAAACTCACGCGATATCGAGTGGCGGAAAATGTTTGTGATGGGAAAAATGTTCAAATTGCCGTGGCGAAAAACAAATCTCTACTCTTAATCTTAATTTTCGGTGGCTATGGCTTTTGAAAGTATTCAAGGCCCCCGTGTGTGCAACTATAGGGTGTTCCGATGGTCCTTTATAAACTCGCGGCGGCGTAACTTCGGGTTTAAAATTCAAGGCTTAAGCTGAAATTTTCATTTGAAACTACTTCGGTGTAGTTACGCGTGTATCCCTTCCGGTGTGGCAATTTTTTTTGCAACTTTGTCGGTACAAGCCCCCCCTTAAATCACCGCTCTCAAATAAAGACGTATATCTACATTTCCAGTCGTGCATCACCCCATTCCTTTTTATCGCGTTTTTTTCCCTCTCTTTTTCCTCTCTTTACCTATACTACGTCCAATCCTCCCAACATCCCTTTCTCTCATTCACTGTTACTCAGTCGCGAGTAGCTATAAATTCCGATGCATACATATTCAAGGCTCTCTCTCTCTCCCTCGTTCCCCTTATGAAATAATCATGGAATTATTACCTCGAGGCAGCCGCTTTTCAGCACGCCTCGCGAAATCCTCCCGCTATTTGCTTCCCTCTCTCTCTCTCTCACTCTCTCTTCGCGTCGGCTTTCTTTTAGCCAGCAATCCTTTTCGCGAACTCTCACTGTTTTCGCCGTGTTCTCTCCCGTGTTTTTCGCGCGTTATGTACATCAGCGAGAATTGGAAGAGAGAGAGAGAGAGAGAGAGAGAGAGAGAGAGGAGGAGGAAAGTCACTGTACGGCTCGGCTTCCACAAACATAAATCCCGGTGATCAACGGGAATGAGTTTCTTGCTCCTTAGGTACCCGTACTAAGCTTCTCGGCTTTGATAAAGTGAGTGCAGCGATTTTTCGGACATTAAGGCCAAGCGCCGAGAGAAGCGTAGAAAATGTACCCCTGCATTTACAGGTTTTACTTGGCGCCGCCCTTCATTCTCTCAAAGTATTCGCACGAACAAATAAATAAAGACTTTCAACATTTTTCCGATTCATTGTTTTGTAGCTGGAGGCAAATCCAACCCGATCACGTCTATCCGTCGATTAAAGCTTGTTTCGAAACTGTATCAAAGTTTTCCAACATAATTAATCGTGCACTTCAACCCTTTACAATATGAATCCGATCTTTTGCACGGGAGCTGCTGAGCCACTGAAAGCTAATCCCCGTACACTGCAACAGCAGCAGCAGCAGCAGCAGCATCAGTATCCGACGCTCGGTCAATTAATCGTTAATCGGGACCGCGAGCTATAGGTGAAGTGGGATCCCAATCTCTCTCTCTCTCTCTCTCGCTCTCGCTCTGTGTATATACAAAAGCTCGAGGGAGCGAAGAGAAGAAAGAAAAGCGAAGTTGGCGCGTGAACGAGAAAAATCTTTGCCGCAGGACGATAACATGCGCGGGCGCCCCGGCACAGAGAGGATAAATACAATTTTTACGGAAGCGATTATTATCGCGCGCTCCTTTAACATTTTACGAGGCTTTAATGCAACTGTCGTGTGGCTTCGTAGCTGTACACACGCTCCGGTCTCTCTCTCTCGCTCTCGCTTTCTCGTTTTTTCTCCTCTAGACCCTCGGCTGCAGTTTATTAAAAACTCAGAGGAGAGAGTTCTTTGTTCGAGGAGATCTAGATTAAAGCCCTTTGTCTATCTCCTCGGTGCGGTGGCGCTGCGTTTAACCTTGCCGCGTCGCTTTAAGCTGTCCCGCGGCCGCGAGAGAGCCGCGCTCATATTTTAGATTAAACATCGGAAAATTGCCCTGCCCAAGCATCATTATTATTACCGACGGTGAAGCTTTCTCTCTCTCTCTCTCTCTCTCTCTCTTTCTTTCTTGCTCTCTAGACGCGATGGAATTTTATGCAATTTTATGCACCTCTGCGCTGCGTTTGTACATGCAGTTATATCGATACTTTTCACTACCATATTTTATGGTATATATACGTGTGCTTTATTCCCATTATGCTCGTATTTAAATTGCCAGGGTTTGGCTCACTGCACTCTATAGGCAATTTAACAAGTAAGCGATGTCGCGCTGACTTCGTTATTGCGTTTTCATTCAACACTGTCAATCAGATTATATATTTGCCGTATCCGAATGCCAATTAATTTCAATCCTGTAATTATTGATAGAAATAGGACGTTTTATTGATACTGAGTTAGTCGGAAGATGAAAACGACAGAAATAATTCCATAAATCTTAAATGAAGATGACAACGAAGTTGTATGATACGAAGAGGAACGCAGTGGAATACGTAACCGTGTTTTTGCTTAGACATTGTTAAAGTATGAAAATTAAAAAAAAATTAACCTGGGGAAAAGTGGGAATCATTGAAAAGAATAATGAGGGTGCACTATATACGTTCTTATCCGCAAGGTAACCGCGCCTCCGTACCGGTAAGAATAAAAAATCGCTCCTTACTTACAAAATTACCATAAACAACAATAAGCCATCGTGCAATTTCTTAATTTTCATCAAATATTCGTAGTTTAAGTAAAGCGAGCTTGCGGCATTCACCTACAGAGAGCGCGAGCCCCCGAACAATTTGAATTGCGAGAGCGATCCTCAAAGCGATTTATCGAGCACCCGCTTCCTTCCCTTTTCATAAAATTTATTTCCCTCGTTCTCTCTCTCTCTCTCTCTCTCTCTCTCTTGCTCGTCGAGTGCGAGAGAGAGATATTTTAATTTTCAGCAACGTCACGCGCGACAGCTGCAATAACAGCGCTAAAATACCAAGGGAGCTCGCAAGGCAGCCTCGCTGTGCAACCGTTTCTGCAACAGATTCCCGCTAGCAACAAAAATACACATCCAATAAAATACCGACACAGATATTAAAAAAACAAAATAAAAAGAAGAAGAAAAAAAAAGAGAAAACGGGGGGAAATTCTTGCTGAAATATTGCGCGGCGTTCGCGGAAGAGAGAGTGAGTGAGAGAGAGAGAGAGAGAGAGAGCGAGAGATTGGTCCGCGGTTCTCCGCCTCTCTCTCGCTCTCTCGGCGTCTTATCTCTCGCGCACGCCGAACTCGAACGAAACTTTCATCGCTCATGGCGCCTGCCAATTTTGTGATATATCCCGCGAGTAGCTGCAGCAGCCCCGATGGGCTTCGACGTTCATCTGCTGCTCTCTCTCTCTCTCTCTCTCTCTCGTACATGGCACACACACAGCTGCTATGTGCAGCCGTCTCTTCCTCTTTGGCTTCCTCCCTCGCCGAACTCGCGAGAGTGTATATTTTCCTTATAGGTCTTGGATGAATGGGCGAGGGAGGGAGAAGAGGGG
>UELU01137228.1:0-28213 GCA_900490025.1 Megastigmus dorsalis
TTTATATACCATGGAACATCAAAGGATATTTTAAAGTTAATAATGAATCAATCCAATTTTTAAGAATAGAGATGCTAGATAAGCTATCAAAGCTACCAAAGGTGTTAACAATTGGCATCTCTATTCTTAATAAGGCAAAGCTGAAGTTCATTTTACTATTTTGGTACTTATTAACAATTAATAATAACTATGTAAAATTAAGAATTAGAGTACTTGACAGTTTCTGAATAGATCTCACAAATTTTATTAGTTTAAATTGGACATTGTAAATTGGGAAATTGATTTGAATATGTAAACAATGAAGAAAAAGAGTACTTGACAATTTCTGAAGTGATATCACAAGTTTCTTTGGTTTAAATTGGCCATTAGAAATTGGAAAATTTATGTGAATAAATAAAGAAGCTATTTTATTTAATTGAAAACTCAAGTTTAATATTGCTTTACTAAATAATAAAAGAATACCGTGTAATAATATTCTATGATTATTATAGAAAGAGAATGAATTTAATAAATATGATCTGGAAGAATATTACCAATTAAAAGTAGTGTGAAAATTTTATTAGAAAAAAATTAAAATTGTAAACTCAAAATGTTATAATTAAGAGAACTAAATTATTACATTATTTAAAAAATTAACAAATTAATAATGGTCTAATTTATAGATACAGCGACTGTTTCATTTTATTTGATAGTAGGATTGGATTCATTTTATATATTTAATTAATTAATAAAATGTTTTGTAATTTATCAATCTGAATAGTTTTTTATTTTACAGCCATTTGGTAGAATAAATATGAAATTGTGTTGGGGGATAACAAATCATATTTGCCAAGATTTTACCTTTTTAAAGTATATAACTACGAAGAGAATTGATAGATTTTGCATTGATTTCATAAACAAAAGCTCGTTAAACAGATCTTTCAAATGTGATTGCAGATATCATGGAGTTTATTAATAACATTATAATTGTTTCAGAAGTATAAGATTAATATAGACAAGTTTTTGAATGTTTGAATTTTTTAGCATTGTACAGTGTTTGTGTAAAAGTGCTATAATGTTTTCTAGCTTTGAAAATAATTGTGCAATTTTTCACATGCGATTTTTAATCTCGTTCACACGTATAATTAAACGCAATGCATATAGTACAGGTAATTTTCTACAACGATAGTCTACTTTTAGAATAATGTCTTAATCTTTAGTGGTATGAAAAAATGATGTATTTGGTTCTCACAAGAAAAAATATTTTAAAAACCAACTACGCACGCACCCTTTTAAAAAGCAAATATTCTCTCCCGGCTCCTTTAAAACTCGACGCAAGAAGTGACTAATTGTTGCGGAGAGCCTAATAGAAACATTTTAGCATTATCGCAATGAAACAAAGGCTTCATTTACAATTAAACGAAAGATCTAGAGGGTCTGTCAAAGAAAATGCCGCCAAGCCGCATGCATCCCTCGCGTACGTTTTTCAAGCATCGCCCTGATAAAAGGCCACACACACTTAATCCAGCTTATAAGTCAAGCCAAGGCCTTTTAACCTCGGGACTCTCTCGCTCCCGCCGAGCCACGAGGTGAATACTATAGCCCCGCGATATATCGGGCTAAAATAATCTGCTCCTTTCCCCGTGTGTGTGTATCTGTGTCCGTGTCTGCGCGCTGCAGAGCGAGACAAAGAGAGAGAGAGAGAGAGAGAGAGAGAGAGAGAGAGAGAGAAGTTAAGGAACCGACTGCGTGAGGTGCTCCAATAAATCTCTCGTGGCGCGTTTATATATACGGCACTCGGTCTTATATACATCGCCGCGGCAGTTATTACCCGTGGGCCCCAGCGGCGATAGCGATAATGTTCGCACGAGGCCTCTATCTTTACCAATCGCTTTTACATGTGGCACACGCCGCCGCGATAATTCTAATCGATCAATTGCTCTGCGTGCCCAAGCTCGTGTGTGTGTGTGTGTGTGTGTGTGTGTGTGTGTGTGTGTGTGTGTGTGTGTGTGTGTATGTGTGCGGGCGGGCTTTTCTGAGAGGGCTATATATAACCGCGGGGAGCACAGTCACGTTCTTGCGTGCCGCAGCTGTGTGGCTTTTCACGCGGGAACAATCGAAAATTTCACACTTTCCTTTTGTACTTATTGTATCGACGTCGACGCGCGCGAGCTGCTTTGAGGCGAAAATTGATTTTTCCAAATGAAAATCTGCCCTGACTTATTATTAACTGTTTGAAATAGTACATTCGTCTCGCTGGATTATATGTTTCGCTGAAACTATATAAATACCACAGGTCATGTTTTTCCTTATCATACAGTCGTTTCCGACGTAATTTTCTGGGTCTGAAATGACATCCGACTTTAGAATTTTCCCATCATGACAAGTTTTTGCGATATTTGACGTTAAATGACTAAAAACTGGTCTTTTTGGATATATTTGTTCAGTTACGCACAAAAGAAGATCAATTTTTTAGCTTATTTATGACTACATTATTATTTGGCCGGTTGAAAATGATCTTATGAAATCGATATGAAAATCTGTATGGGTTTTTTGTGGATTACCACACGGAATCTAGATGAATCAAGATTGTAATCCATCTCAATTAACACCTTGACATCCACATACAATACATACGGATTCTGCATGGAATCTATAAGGATTCTACGAGGATTTCCAGGTGAAATTTCAGGTGATAGAGTTTTGTTGTTCATTATTATGAAACTTGAAATTTCACGTATGTTTGGTGACCATATTACCACGCAGATGACATCATCCAAACTGGGGAATTAAGACTTGATATTCAAAAGGATGCCTACGGTACATAGAAAATGTGCCCCGTTCGGGTAACCTATGAAACCAGTGCCATCGTTTAGAGCACAAAAAAATCTGAATTTATAAAAAAAAAACTTACCCCTGGGGGGACTGATTTATTCAACGGTGAAGTTTACTTCCCTTCTATGACTTCAAAAATTAAATTTTTGAATATAAACGGAGAAAAAGAATGATTTGCTCAAACTAAATCTCATTTAGTAATCTATAAAATTAATTATTTGCAAATCAGGGCTACAAGCCCCAGGGCTACCCCGATCCAAGCGTAACATTGAGCTAATTCATGAATAATATTTCATCCCCTACCGTTTTTCATCATCCCTGAGGTATACCCGCGGAGAAGCTGGACGAAGAACAGCTCTTGAAAGTGGAGGCGGCCTTTTAGGCCGCAGTTTGTGAGGTAGAATTGGACAGGACGCCCCAATTCCTGGAGAGCTGGAGGGTGCGGGGCGCCATTATGGTGCAATGACCAGTGAGACAGGGACTAATTATCGCTGGTGTTTCAAAGGATGCCGTTGAAATGAAGCAGCTGCGTCTTCATCATAAGACCTTTAAAGTCGATAATAGCAATAGCAATAGCAGAGGAGCAGCTCTCCTAGCTACATAAACCTAGAAATTACCATTTTAGAGAACGAGCCCACTTTTAAAAACTGTATCAGGGAGGAAGTACTTTTGGGCGTCTAGTTGTAGACGTTATGTAGATTCCCGAAGAGGTATAGCAATAGTACGGAGATTGAGCATGCCAATGCATTTTTGTTCGAGGCTATGCTCAGGTCGTTCGAGACTAAATGTCCGACAATTTTCCAGGGTAGTATTCATGCCAAAATGTTTCCTGTTATCAATAATTTTTCAACATCATCAAATTTTTACCTCATTTTCCTTGTTCTCGATTTTATTAAGTATAATCTTTTTGTATTCATTATGTGGTGGTCATAAAGTCTCTGATAATTAAACAGTACAACAACATACAAAGTAATGAGATAAATCCTTTGGCTCGAGGTGATCAATCAATTCGTTCTGTATTTGGAACAATTTCGAGCAATAGAGTCATATTTCTATAAAAAAGATGAGGAAGTGTATGGTTGTTTTCTGGGTCTGCAGAGGAGCCTTTGTGCAGGTCTGGGGGCTCAGAATCAGGTACATCAATTGCATGCCAGAACAGTAGAAATTTACGCTTATTTCTTTACTGTAAACTATGTAACGTACGAAGAACATGTTCATCGGATATTAAGTTTTGTATATTTATATTAGATTTACTTTCATTTTGACTTATACTGCAATTGCTAATAATATACTTTGAGCTTTGCGCTTATAT
Source organism: Megastigmus dorsalis (assembly GCA_900490025.1). Taxonomy (NCBI): domain Eukaryota; kingdom Metazoa; phylum Arthropoda; class Insecta; order Hymenoptera; family Megastigmidae; genus Megastigmus; species Megastigmus dorsalis. The sequence goes on from UELU01137228.1 coordinate 4,127, forward strand.
GATGCAGTTTCTGTAGTCTCTGTTTCTTCTTTGCAAATATTTATGTAAAAAAATATCATTTTAAGCAAGTTGTAAGCGTTGATTTATTTAAAGAATTATCTAATTTATCGAAATTTATACGTTTATTCTACCTATGCGATTGTAACCTCTGTCTACATGCATTGGTGATTCTTTTTTGCATGTTAAGCAATGTGCTACCTTTTTCTCCAGACCATAATTATTTATTTCAACTGCCTGTTAAAATTTCAAACGATTCCAAGAATCGCGAAAAGGTCTTCTACTTTTCCGCATGTTCCTAAAATGCAGTATCTGTACTCGCAGTATCCACGTTAGCGATCATGAAAAAATCTCAAAATTCGATATCAATTATGGAAAAAGTCAGATTGTAGGTTATGCATTTGTTCCAGCTTAATTTTTTGACTTATTTTACATTCTTTACACGTGCAAAAAATTCCCATTTTTGTACATACGTATACTACGCGAATAAAAATCTATTTTCTATGTGGCGTAAAATACAGACCCACCACTGCTACGGGTGCTTAAGTAGTTCACTTGTATTCCCCCAAATATAAACATGGAGCGAACACATTATACTATCCGTAATTTCGTTCATACTAACTTTATTATTAAACTTTGATACAAGACGATGGAAGATCAAAATATATTTTTTATTATAAAATTTGAAATGGTTACGGGAAAATGACATTGTATACAAAATGTTAATTTAGTAACATTATTATGTATGTATCACTATACTCTTCGTTTTGCAACGAGGACCTAAAGTACAGTATAGTTCATCATTTTAATTAAGTAATAACATTTTTTTGTATTTGAAAAAAATCAATTAATAACGCTGGCCTTAAGAAATATGAGAGATCGCGAAATTCATCTGCAGCATATAGTAGGAACTCTCGTTCTCCTATTACTCGGGGCAAACGAAAATACCGCTGTTTTTGACACAGCGAATCAAATGATGTATGGCTCGAGGAATAAAAGTGCAACTAATTTTTTTTCCTAAGAAAAAAAGAAAGCCCGAGCAAGGGGGGCATTAATTTCGCGTCGGTTTTTTTTTTATGCGAGGCCACATAAGTCAGTGCCTCGGCAGCTCCTCCTGGGGCCAGGCCCGCCATAAAACGCATTAACCAAGATTCATTTTGGCTCAGCTTTTATTGACACGCGCGTCAAAATGCGCGCGTAACGACCCTCGACATTGTGTGCGAGCTCTCGTCGTTTTTCATGGGCACAAGCGCCGTGGCCGCCGCTCTCTTCGTTTTGCCATCATAAGCACATATGCTCGTATACACTGCCAGCGATATACGTATATCGCGTATATCTACGCACACATACACCGGTAGAGCTTCGATACGGGTCCTTGCTTTACGATCGAAATTCATATAAATCCATTTATCACTCGCGTTGATACATATACATATATATATAGAGAGAGAGAGAGAGTGTGTGAGAGAGACAGAGAGAGTAGCGGTGTACCAACGATATTTAACGCATGCGTATCATCCTATATCCTCTTCTCTTCTTTTACATCCCTCGCGATTATTCTTTTTTTGTAGGTCGTTTTTCATTCTCTCTCTCTCTCTCTCTCTCTCTCTCTCTCTCTCTCTCTTTCTCTCTCTCTCTCTCTCTCTCTCTCTCTGCTTTTTTATCGTGTAATCTTTTTTCAAGATATATATCGCTCAAAGATGCGTACTGTTATAAATCGATATGATTTAGAGAACAATATTTTTATATAAGTCAAGGAAAAGTGCGTGAGCGACGTTTGGCGTCGAAAATTATGTATTATATTTTCTAACCTCATAAAATATAGATTGATTTTATTTATTCTAGTTGAGAAATATGAAGTCTGGTAGAGTCGATCACTTGCTGCATCAAAATCTTTGCTGATGACTGTCATTGGTGTTATTTACAATTTGCACTAGATTCTATCCTTGTACAAAATGTATAGCAAAAGTAATTATACCTATTATAGTAACAGAAATAAACGATCGAGTTTTGCACTTGAAATCAATATCGAGAGCACGAGCATCAAAAAATATTTAATCAACCTAAAAATAGCTGAACGCACAATGTTTCACTTTTCAGTGAAATCGCCAGCTCTCTCTCTCTCTCTCTCTCTCTCTCTCTCTTTCGCTGGTCGTGTCGCGCACATTTTGTCATCATGGCCCTGCTGTATAACTACAGCCGAGGCGGAAATCGCAGAAATATGCAGGTGTGTACAACATCGAGGGCAACAATGCAAGCTACACGAGAGCTGGGTTCGCATATATATGCGTGTATAAAGCCGGGAAAAAACGAGTCGAGCTGCCGCGGGACCCGCGACATATGTATAGATTTTCATCCGACAACTGCCGAAACGATCTCGCGCGGACGATGGAAATTCCAGGGGAGAACCGGAATATTTTTAATAATTGCTCCTCGTAAAATTCTCTCTCGCTCGCAACGCTCGACGTGCGTCGAACAAACGGCTGCCGCCCGCTCGCGGACACCCGGGAAATATAATTTAGGAGGAGGGAAAAAAAAAACAATAAAAGCGACCGTGGCCATGGCTATCACCCCAACTCCCAACTCTCAACTCATGCGATCCCCGCGCACACATACATACGCGCCCCTTCGCACACGTCAGGCCTGGCGGCTTTTTCGCAAATTCAAATTTATAGGCGAGGTAGTTACGTTCACCACCGGCCGACCGAAAAAAGCCATTTGACACCAATTGCTATTTGAAATCGAGACATTTTTTTCGATTGTTTACGACTGTGCGCGCGCGAGCTCGTACGAGCTTTTTTTTCTATATTTTAATTTTTATTTTATTACACGCGCCACGTTGCTCATATAGCTAAAAAATCATTTATAGCTGGCACTGTAGAAGTGACGACAATGGAAGTGTCATTGAAATTCATTTGTTTTGTTCTAATAATTGAAAATGAGACCTGCCTTTCAATATATATATATAGTAATACGTGTTATATTACAGGATTTTCAAAGTCGAACTATACTGAAAATTCTATTGAATTTGGACATTCCTTGGACTTGCAATACCAATTTACAGTGTGAGTCGATATTTCAATTTAACTAAATTTACGTTGATGGGTACATTTTCATGTTAATTTTATTTTATGCATCATTTTTTAAATAAACTTAAGTGGTGTCAAGCATACATATTTTCAGTGTCGCGTAGAATATATAAAATATTTTTCTTACGAAGTTCATATTTTCTTTTGGCTCGCCGTATTATGACACTAATTACATGATTATGTTAAATTTCTGTCACTCGCCCTAAGAACTGCGGTTTTACATAAATATATAAAAAATATTTTTGTTTCACATATATAATATTGAAGAAGCACTGCTACTTTAAATAATATAAATAACTATTATTTGATATACATTATGTATTTCATAACTTACAAGTATCAAACTCTGATCCAAAACTAATTCCTTAATAATCTTACAATCAAAAATTTATCTTGGCATATGTCTTGTATTTTAACTATATATTAGCTGATCCAGTAGCTATATTATTGGGTCAAATATAAAAATTTTTAAAAAAGTTGTACCATGAATATAGCGTGTTATCCGATTGATATAACGCACACATATTTTGACCAATATTATAGATGACAATTTCCATCTAGCTTTTAACGATGAACCAAGTAAACAATATTCTATTTCTTTCTAATTGTTGGCATCGTGATCAATGAAAACTTAAAAGTAATAGCATTGAACCGTGTGAAACAATGATCAGCAAATAATTAAAGGACTTTTATAAATGACTTTCTTTTCAAAGAAATCATCCAGAATAATGGTCCCGCCTTTACCAACTGCCTCAGCAAATGTAAATGTATTCCAAAAAGTAGCAGCGTGTGCATATATACGTACCTAATTCAAACTCCCACACACTCGCAAAAAGGCACTAAAATTTACGATCGCTTGTTCTTTCCTTCTACTTTTTCTCGTGCAAAGGCCACGCGAGAGAGCTGTAGAGCCAGCCAGCCTCGCTTTAATCTATATATCCGTCGCGCGAGTAAAGAGATGTGCAGCACAGCGCAGCCCTCGTTTTCCCTCTTTCCCGCTGTCAGAGTGGTCGTTAGCCACGAGTAATTTCCTCGGAAGAGCATTAGCTGCGTTATTTGCGCTAGTTAGTATATGGATCAGACGCGCGTGCACTGGTCGTCGTGGAGTGACGAGAGCTGCTGACGCTCGCTCAGTCCGTGCACCCACTCTCTCGCTGTATGTACATCCCTTAGCGACGTTATATATGTAGCGATCGCGTTTATGTGGACGCGAGTAGAGGCCCGCAGTTAAACGCTGACTGTGAACTAAGCTATGACGTGCAAACTTGGTTATATTTACACGTACAGTTGCTGTATCTGCATCGGTTATCGGTGCTGTATGACGCGCATGTCGGAAGTTGGCCCACAGCTACACGAAGAGTTTTAATTATCGCTTCGTCGACGCTCGCGAGGCTTTTTTTTGCTGTGGATGATTCGTTGTGACAGAAACAGCTTGACAGCTGATGATTTTTGTTGGAACAGGCTGGAATTATTTCAAGATAGATAGACATGACGATCGATTAAAATTAATGGCGACTTGTGCCGATACCACTTGAGAATTAATAGATATTAATTTATAAAGAACCTTGACTACCTATACAAATTTGAAAGACATGCAATCGTACCTGGAGTGTAATTACAAGTCCATCAAGCTTTGATACCATCATTGGCAACCTGAGCTCTTGGACATAGACATAGACATATTTATCACGCTATTTACCACACCGATGACTTTACTGGGTGCTAGTAATTATCAAATATATACCGTTCCTACACTTAAATGATAGACAATAAATCTGAGGAAATTGATCACGAGAGAATTATTGACGGTATCTATAATTTAAGAGTACTCAGTGATGGGTCATTTTTGTGAAAGACAAGAAGAGCCTGATTGTAAGTCAAATTATGCGGTAATGACAAGCATAAATGGGCAATAAAAATGAATACCTATTTGAAAAATGACCGACGTTTTATTTTCGTGCAAAACTCCGTGAATTTTCATTTTTCCTCTCAGACATGTACTTTTCCACTTTTTAAGCAGTTCATAGAGTCTCACAAAGCACGTGTAAAAAGGTATTAGTGCGCCTTAAAAAATTCTTAGAAAAAAACCACTTTACCCGCGTCTCCGAACTCGAAAATTCCCGCATAATTAGGAAAACTTTTCACAATGAGAGATAGTCGAATAGGATACACTACTCTATACGTGCAAGTGGCGCAAAGTCGCAGAAAATAACAAAATAAATTACAGCTGGCGTAATAAAGGCTGGAGGAACTAAAAGCTTGTTGAGCTATATACGCCGAGCTGTATACATACGCAATATCAAAATATGCAGTTATAAAACTTTGTTAAATTACGAGCCGCGTATATAGGAGTTCCTCGAATCGAATCGTAAACACCCTCTCTTTTTGCCGACTGCAGCCATGCGGTATACATGTATAAAGCCTGCATGCACTACACGTCCCGGGACCATAAAAATATGAGATTGCAGCTCGCGCGCAGCCGCATAACGAGAGAGAGACGCTGACAGTAGCGAAAAGAGGAAATATCAGAGAGTGAGCCACAAGACCCTATACATTTTCACTGCCAGGTATAAAAGTTTTAACAATGGCAATCAATAGGCGAAATGGACTTGGCTCTTCTCGTCCGCAGCTCCGTTACGTGTATTTACACGCACACATACGCACGCGTTTACAGCGTCTTCTTTCCGCTGCAGCAGCTCCCGACAGTCGCAACGAAGAATCGTTCGCGCAAACTTTTTGTATACGCCGCCTCCCGTATAGAATTTAGTACGGTCGAGCCGCGGTAATTGTGGCCAGGAGCTATGCGCGGTCGCAACAGAAAGAGAGAAATGTATATGTATACAATACTTATAATACAAGTTTGGTTGCCGCGTTGGGATAAGAACGATTGGTTTCCGACCGCTACGCCACCGAGTGACACCGCCCTATATACAGGGGAGAACGGGGCAATCTTGGCAGGCTGGGTCACTTTGGCAGTCAAAATTTTATTATGTAATAAAAATAGTTTTAATTTTTTATATTTATTACTAGATCTTTTGTCAACAACGCTTATTTTTATGCATTTAAACTTATAGAAATAAAATATTTGTTTAATATTAATCGAGGTTGTAATTTAGAGTTCCGTCTTGGCGACGGTAAATAGTTTTCAGTCGTTCGTTAAAGTCATTAATTTATATTGATACATAATTATAAAGGGTGCATTGAACATTTTTTTTTCATTGCACAATTAAAGACAAAAAAGTTATTCTCAACTACAAAAAAGTGCTTAGCGGGGCACGTTTGGCGTGAGCAGCACGGTGTCGCTGTGAACGCTGAATCAAAACAAACGGTCATAACCCCTTTCGCGCATTACGGAGCAGTGGCACTTCGCGAAATAAACTATTATTAAGTTAATACTAATCTCAATAGATGCTTTATTAATATTAATATTTATTAAATATAGTTATTTTTATAATTTAGATCAACTGTGATTAAAAAATTAGAGAATAATAATTTAACAGACTGACAAATAAATATAAAAATAAAAAAGATGTGATTATAATGATATAGCAAACTGATTTAAATAAATATGAATGGATAAACTTAATTTAAATGTATAGTTTATTTGAACACAGTATATAAGAAAAGTAAATCTTTCGTTTTTCCTTACCTAACATTTTAAATATATCCACCAGACTGCGCCAAATGTGCCCCGCTGATCTACCAATTTTACCCCGCTAATAGAATAGGCGGAGCACGCTTGGCAGTTTTCTTTTATAAAAGATAAACAAATACTGAGTGCCCAAATGGGAAAGTGTGCATGAATATTTAAAAGAAATTCATATCTATTTCCTCTTTTATTTATTCTATTTTAAACATTTTCTGCCAATGGTGCCCCACTCTCCCCTATACGTAAGGAGTCGTAAAGCGGAAGGCAGCGTCACAACGCACACATGCGCACAAATTGTTTCGTCATATGTGCTTGGTAATTGATAGCGTTATTTTTAATTGAAAAAGTTCATTCTTGTTTCGCTTTTTTGTTTTATCGACGTCTGGCCATAAAGCACGTGTTGCAATGGGCTTTGCGGTGAATTGCACTGGTAATTGCAAAAAGTCGAGCGCGCGCGCCACTCTTTAAAGATTGTCGCGGTATATGCGAGACGGAGAGTTATACGAAGTCGATGTATCGGTTCTTATGTACGAGAATGCGTTTAATGACAACGAACATTGATGACTTTCAGCTCGTATATCGTGTTAATTTATTGTGGGTGTAAAAGAAAAGTCTTAAATATCGTTTCGAGGGGAAATATATATATATATCAGATATACTAGACCCCACACATGTTTTTAGCTGCATATTGCAGCAATATACGTAAGCATCGAATAGCTGGCAAACACATGTTGCATGCAATGGAGCAGATCATAGAGATGGAAGTGGCGTGTATAGAACCGCGAAATAAAAGCATAAAGGAATTTAGGTTTACAGGCCATGCGAAGAAAATAGCAGATCGTTATGTATACGCTGAGCAGATTTTTTTGTTATCATCTGCTCCGCGCGCTCTCGGCGTTAAAAAGTCCGATACTATTCGCAGCAAGACTCGAAGCAAAGAGAGTGTGAGAGAGAGAGAGAGAGGGAGGGAGAGGGAGAGAGAGAAGTGCCTCTTATTGCAGGGAGCATCGGTTTTAAAGAGCCGCGGTCACTTCAAAGCTTGCGGGCCCCGCAGTCTGTATATATGCTCGAATTAAGGTCATAAAGCGTAATTGCTTTTTTTGCACTGCCGCGGCCATAAAGCCGTATACTCGTTGTATGTACTTTATGCCGGGTGTGCTTGTAAGTTTCATCCCGTACAGTCTCGCTCGCTTCTCTTTGTGTCAGGTATTAAAATTTGCTAATGATCTCGACGTAATTACGGATATCCGGAGTAAATTGGACCTTCGTGTAATAAAACGCTGTACGGTTTTTGAATTATTTCCTTTCTATGCCAGGTGAGTCTGCACTTTTGCGAGCTTTGTCCGAGCGTAATGCCCTTAATGGATGATATTTTAATTTATACACTCGTGCACACTGAAATCAAGTTAACTTACTATAAATAATGAAGCTGGCGTATGTTTTTATTGTCATCGGTATAATAAAATGTGCAGTCGTATTTCAGTGCATTAGAATCTGTAAACGGTGCAGAGAATTTTCAGTATTCTGCATACAGGCGGCTATCTAAATTTAATCTAGAAAAATCCATTTTTTACGAGTCTAAACAAATTTAACGCAAGAAAAGAATGCCTCAATTTGTTATTATTAAAGGACACTTACCGATACCCGCATGCTTAATACGGAAAACGTCCCAGTACCCGAATAATGTTTCCATGCATTTTTTAAAAACAACTTTTGAAGGTAAATAAAATGTAAAACTAAAATACCATTTTATCGCTAGCTAATAGAATATTAGTAAAGGGTTGTGGTCGGATATTATAGGATATTAAATAGAGTTTCGATTCTAACAAAGTAATATATAACTAGCAACTTTTACAGAGAATTTTGCAGAGACATAATTTTTTGGCGGAAAATATAAGACACGTTTCTCACCTTTAGTGCCAATAATGGGTCAAAAGACCCAAGTTATGACGCGTTTAATCAAAAAATACGAAAAAACATGATTAGCTTTAAACTTTTATGGCAAAGACAATATATATCACAGTGAATGTTGAAAATTACAATTGAAATAAAATTTATTGAGTAAAATAAGAGTCTACAATATGATCGGTGCTTTATAACATCTCTATTCTTTTACATTGGAAACGTAATTTTACATAAATTCTTCTTTTTTGTAGTAGTTTTATACGTTCCCTATTGATATTTATCGGGGGCATCCATTGGTATCCTCCTTTAGCTTTTATTATAATAATAAAAAGTGTCCAAAATTAACTTCAATTTCGATCACTCATATCTTAAGAATAAAAAAATGTTAATAACTTGCTCTAAAATTCAAATGAAAAGTTATCGATTCTACTTTCCATTTTTGATTTACAACTTTCACTACGATGTATAATGGTCTTGCTATAAAAGTTTTAAGTCATGATTTTTCATAAATTTTTATTGAATGGGCCTTAACTCTGTCTCTAGGGTTCATTGGCACTCACGCTGAGATACGTGTCTTATAGTTTCCATCAAAGGTCTCCGTAAAATTTCAGCCAAATTTTGGAGTCGAAAATCTTTTTTTTTGTTGTTTACAAACGCTTCTATCATATAAATTATTTAATTTATTTAATTACAATTCTGTATTGAATTGCTGTTTGAATGTTAGCAAACTTTACCTAAAGTATATTTTATCAACGTGACTAAAAATTGATGGATTTTCATGCAGGAAACGCGTGTATTTTCAGTCATTGTATGTAATTTTTCAAGTGCGTTCATGAAAATTCAATCACATATTTGAAAGTACAATTACAGTACTGAAAGTTTAATTAAGTTTTTGAAAATTGAGTAACAGTGTACTACTTAAAGTATTTATATTTTAAAGTTTTTACAGTTATTTTAATTTTCTTTACAAAGGAATCCATTTTTAGATTATAAAGTATTCGCATAAAAATAAAGCATAAATTTATTGATAAAAAAAATATCTCTGAAATTATTGCAGATCGTAATTTAGTAATATATTAAGAATAAATTTATTTTTAGAATTAAATCTCTTATATAATATTTAATTGTAATCAGTATTACTCAAAATCACTCACACTCATCACGCCAATATGACTTTATTAATATCTACTTTGGTAATAAAATGATAAAGCATTATCTGTCCATCCATCGAGCGTAACAATTGACGCACTAATGATCCCGTACAGTCACGTGTAATCATTCTTTAGTGTAAAATTAAGTCTGCAATTAAAATTTTTCATTTCCCGATGTACATTTTACCGATCTAGAAGTAACTCGACTTCGTCTATTAATTATCTATCATCTAGTAAAACTTTCGGAACAAGCATTTTTGTAGGTGTTATAAAAATATTGATTTAATTTTAACCAATTATTCAGAATCCGATCGGTAAATTAAACAGTTTAGCGGTAATGTTAGTCTTTGACAGTCCGTTAATTACAGTTATAGACAGTTTTGAAAAACATAAACCTCCTCGTCGCATACACTAAAGAGAAGCAAAGAATTTTCCATCGAGGCGTGCGCATGAGCTTAGAAAATCATTATACTACAATATGCACAATCGTCGCAAACAAAACGTATCGCTTCGAGCTTTCCGATTTTGTTACACATACGATCCATAAAACAATGGAACATTTCCTCCTAGATCGTCTAGACGAGACGAGGCGGGGCGAGAGCGGCTGGTTCGCCTTTCATTTTTCCTCCTTCAATTATAATCCCGCGCGCACGAGAGTACAGTCACTCTTGCATCGACATTATGCATACGCGCATCATTATACATACATATCATGCAGAGCTATATACTCGCCTCCCCGCGCTTACATTTACCACTATAATTGAAGCATCAGCGCTCCCGGCTCGCAACCTTATTTGACTAAACTATTCTGTAAATGATACATTTGCATTATAATTAGCGAGCGGATAGCGGGCGACAGTGAGAGAGAGAGAGAGAGAGAGAGAGATATGAATAATACAGCGAAGCTGCCGTCACATTGTCATAGCGTAGGAGCTTATCAGGCCGCAATCTATGCAATCTACTATAGGAAGTGCGCGCGCGTGTATGTATATACATATATAAATATGCGTTGCTCTCCCCGCGTCTCTCTCCACCACTCCACCGTGCGTGGCGTATCAGCCAATGCTTGCCATTAAATACGCTTTAATGCATTATCGTCAAAGCCACCGCGGTAATTTATACGCTTCGCTCGCGGTGCGTTATATGTGCCATGAAACAATTGTCATAGTTTTCCGTAATTTTTTGAATTGTGATTGATAATATTCTGGTTGACCGAGTATTTATATAGCAAAGACCTTATTGTAAAAGTGTTGATTGCTCCGGGAAAAATTTCAGTTCCAGAAACGATAAATTTCCAAAGCTTTATCGCTCAAATTCTTGTGAAAGAAGTAGTATAACTTTTTAGAGTTGCAATCTTCAGAACAATACGGTAAATTGAAATGCAAATAATATTTTGATATATATACTCTTTTAAATTGTGAAAATGCAAGTTTATAATTGTTGAATATTCTTTAGTAACTGAAATATGAAAAGAAGGAATTAATACAAAGGGCATTAATGCGTCTTTTACTCTAGAGATGAATAATAGGAGAAATTGTATCACGTACTCGTCAGATGTCGCTACATTACAGCGGAACATTTTGTAAAGTTCACGCAGCAGTCAGCACAGCGTAAAGAGCCATAATACTATAATTAACGTTAAATTTAAAGTTATTATTCATCTTGAAAAGTGTATGAAGCATTCTTATCTGAGCACATTAAACAAATATGTTATTATTGATTTTCAGGAATTCATAATGCAACAAAAATCAATTAAATAAAAAGTATTATTTGTACTCTACTGAAAATCATTTAAAATTCTGTATACTTCGTATTACTCACTTTTTTCTTCCATAAATAAAGATTATTTCAATCAAGTAGTAGTGCACGTATCGCTAGTTAATTTAAAGTATCATTTTGTCGCGGCAATATTATTGAATCTTGCAGCTGCTATCTTCGTGTGTGGACTACAAATAAAAGATAATTATAGGAATAAAGTATAAGCAAGAAGCTTTGTAGATGCTGACTCGTCAAGATAAAAACTGCTACCTGACAGATCCAACGATTGTAGCTCTTTTATAAGATCTTTTTCTGTGTTCAAAATTAAATACAAAAAAAAATTCTACTCCAAACTTTATAATCAAATTCTTTATATCATTTATGCTTTTAAATGTATTGAGTAATATTAAATTATTCATCGCGTTTCTTGAAATGATTTCAATCAGATAATGAAGAATATTTTTACATTAAATTTCATTATTGAAAACATTGTTTCTTTTCATGCATTATTAAAAATTACGTCTCATTGTGCTTTGTTTTTGTACTTCCCTTTGTTATCCGGCTTCATTTTAATAATCAAAAATTGAATTATTTCTGACTTATAAATGCTTTAAATTGATGACTTAAATTTTGAAAAAAATATGTATAAAATATATATACATTTTCTATAATTTTACTTAGGACATATTTACTAATATTCTTTTTGTTCATATTTTAACCATTTTTTTACTTTTACATATAAGTAAATAAATAAACTGATATCACTTTTGTTTTTAACCTCTGTTGTAAATTGAATTTTTTTGTCAAAATATTTCTTGCTTCAACAGTTTGTAAAAAAAACTATTAAATGTCAACAACTTCCAAGAACAATTATCCTATCGTTTACATTTATGACACTTATATCGTATGTAGTTTATGACATGTGAGGTTGTAGAAATCTTGTTGGAATTTCTTAGAAATTTTTTATAATCATATGTTGCAGAGTAGCTGCATTTAACAACTTGTCGCATTACATAGCATTAAAAATTCTTGGCAAGTAAATCCATTAGATTCTTTGACCCTGAAAATGAAAATACAAAAATATAAAAGTAAATAAATTTTTGGTACGATTCTGTTTACAGAGTATCATTTTGCACTAATTAATTTATCACCTTACATAGAGCTATATTCATAGTAAGTAAAAGCATTAGATTCTTTGAACTTGAAAACGAAATGATAACAAAGAAAAGTAAATCAATTCTTGGTACAATTATTAAATCTCTAATAACTAACTACATTGGCAACCGTTGATTTTATATACTGAACTAAATTAACATCCAGCGAACAAGCAAAATCGTTAGAATTAAAGTGTAAATGTTATGACTCTATAAGCTATTATCTAGCCTATTCATATTATCCTGTTTGATTGATAATTACGTTTCTTAGCTATATATTTTTCAATACTTGTATGTGGTATTTGAGAAACAATATATATATACATACTTATCTGCTATTTCTTTGCATTTATATAAGGTTTTATTCTACACTATTAGTTAATCGTAAATTCATTAGAAATCGTGAAAATAATATCTAAGTTTTCTATAACTACATAATTTATTTGTATAAAGAAAGCTATGCCACAAATGTATACAACAAAAATATTTTTCAAGTATAATATAATTATGATAACAGTACGATACAAAACCAGATAATTAATTATTCCAACTGAATAAAGACATAAAGTTTTCTCGAACGATTAATTGCGAATATTAAATTTAAAAAAGGAATCGTATCTCATGCGTATAATTAATATACAAATGATGGTTTCTTTTAAACAATCGTGGTTTATTTAACCTCTAGGTGGACTTGTTAGGAAATATAATGATAATATAAATATTATTTGTTTTTATTTCACGAGAGATTATACTTTTGAACTTCAATAATTTTACCTTTATAGAGACTCAGTATTATACATAAATATACATATAAATATTCCTTATCATTTCATTTACCTGCAATTAATAATTATTTACTATTCACAAAATTCGTTCTTTTTTTATTAAATAAATATTGTTCACAGTAAGATATTATTTAGCTTAAATAAATGATGCAATAGGAAGTATTAAAAAGAATATTTATTTTTATGTGATAAATATGTTTGAGTACAAGAGAAAAAGTAAACGGTTTATCGGAATATTATAATTTAATGTCAACATTATGTTGCACATGGATCATACTTTATTTATTTAATTCCTGGTGTAAATATTTTAATTTGTTTGTATAATACGCAATAAAAAAAAAATTTACATCCCGGGTGCATCAATTAGGCATTTTATTACAAAAATTATTTGTCACATTGTAATTTTAAAATATCAACAAGATCAATTTGTTTCGTTCATTAATTTCGATATCATTTAAGTATGTTTTTATACTTTTGATAATTTGCTTGGATAAAAATGTGCATTAGCTTGAGAGTGTTTATGTGTCGACAAATTACTTTAAGGGGATGTCGGAGCAATAAACGTATTTCTTTATTCGATTATATCTTTTTCTATTAATGGTAAAAATGAATTCTGAGAGTTACTTGCTCTAGTTCTCAATATAATAAATCGTTTTGTGTAATTTCATGTGGTTATGGTTTATCGTTTTTACAAAAACTTGGAACTAGTAAGAGGTGTTTATTCATTCAAAGTAAACCTTAAAATTATGGATATGCCTATTGCTGCATGTAACTTTTTTTATTTATAATTTTAAGAAATATTAAGAGTTAGGTACCCTAGTGCTAACTATAATTAATTATTCTGTGCAATATGAGGTTTATTGGACTTATCGTTTTTCCAAAACCTTGGAACTACGAACTATTGAGGAGAGGCGATGCTCCGACATCCTCTTAAAAAGCATCTTGATGCGTAAGAAATGATGCGTGATACTTTCAACGCGCATTATATCATCGGAATTTTCGAGTTTATAACAAGTGAAAACCTTTTATTAAAATGGCACATTTATATTTCTATATTTCTTAACGTATTTTCTTAGCAAACACCTTAAAACTTGAATTCATCCAGCCTTTTTACAATCTAATTCAACTCGGTGATTATTCAACGCCATAATAAATAAACAAAGATATAATACAGAATAATCATGGCAGTCACCCAGCCGACAAATTCCTCGCCCCGACACAAAAAAAGGATCTCAAATAACTCAACAAAATAATTTCCCCCACATCAAGCCGTACACTGCACTCTTCCCAATTCTATCCATCTCTGTTTGAGACGTGTCGTGCAGACACTAGTGGGGAGTCTCTCACTCGCTCTCGCGGTGTGTGTCTCTTGTCCCGCGGCGCGCGGTGGTGAGTAGTATCGCGTTCCGGGCGAACGGGTGGGAGAGGCCCTCCTATAGTAAACGAGCTTGAAGAGCGAGAAGGAGAAGGAGCTGCGGAGAAGAGCGAGAGGGGAAGTGGAGCACAGCGAGCGAGGCAGCAGCAGCGCGCGCCGCCCCGCCGCCGCCGCCGTCGCTCCAACTGAGCCGAGCGGCGAGCGTGCCGTTGAGCCGCCGAGGCCGTAGTTTCGCTTCGGAGTCCGTCCGGTGAACGTGTGTGCCGTCGTTGCCCGTTCCCTTCGTTCCTATATACCTATATATATATATATATATATATGTACGATACATACATACAGGACGACTCCCGCAAGCCTTTCATTCTGTTGCACCTGCATCTGCAAACAAAAAATACATACGTATAACAAGTGTGAAACGCGCGTGCCAGATATATACATGTGTGTTAGTGCGCCCTAGAGCAGAGAGCTGAAGCAGCTGAGCTTTCTTTCTGTCCTTCCTTCTCGGCATATCAACTGCGGCTGCCGTAGCTGCGGATGACGTGGGCGCCGAGGAGCTTTAATGGATTTCTCGGCCAAGACGATCCGCTCGAAGGATAACGTCCAAGTGAAATTTTCGTATTTATTTGGTGAGACTCAGGTGCATCTGTTTGAGCTGTGAAATTTGTGTTTGGTAAAATAAAAAAAGTATAGATAAAGAGAAGAGAATTTAAGGAGAAAGGGAGTATAGAGATAAAGAGAGGGAGAGAGAGAGAGAGAGAGAGTCGACATGTGGTGTTAGGATTAAGAGAAAAAAAAAGTGTGCTCGAGAATTTCCGAGCTTAAAGGAGAGAAGGAGATAAAAGGGAGGAGGAGGAGAGAGAGAGAGAGAGAGAGAGAAAAAAAGAGTCGAGGACGACTACCGAGATAAAGAGGAGAGAATAACCACGATGCTGACGTCCAGCGCAAATCAGTATCTCCGTCCGGAATATCTGACGCCTCTGCCCACGACGGTAAGCATTAGCCTATTCTTTTCTTTTTTCTACGGCTCATCTTTTCTACTCCCCGCAGTGGCCCCGCGGCTTTATATCTACTTATATGCATGAAAAAATTTCGTGTGCGCAATCGTGCGTGGAGAAAGTCGCGCGTGTAGATGTAAATCCTCGCATGATATAGGGTAAACGCGCTGCGGCCGCCCTCGCGCATATTTCGCCGTAGCGAAAACAAACCGTCTTGTCTAGGAAGCCAAATATTTGTGCAGGAGAGAATGCACAGTTTTTCCTCTTTCGCGCATGCAATTTGTTATCGGATGCGGAATGCCTATAAGGCAGAGTGTGAGATATTGCGCGAATGGACAAAATTGGAACTGGCGAATACACTCGATCCTCTCTTTTGCTTGAATTCCACGAACGTTGGATTCTCTGCCATTATTCGTCAATCGTGAATTTTGTTTATTTCTATAACGATTGCTTTGCTCTGTGTTGCTCTTTTAGTGTGTTTCGTAGGAAACATTTTCTACAGAAATTGGTCTTTGCTCAACATGGGCGAAGAAAAAAAAATGTATGTGTGCAGTAGCGTAAGAGAATATATATTGGGAGCTATTGCATCATCGATCAAATTCTTTATACTTCTCGCGTTTAGCCGTCGCAGCGACTCTCTGCGGTTATGGGATACCACGACGACGAGTTTCGACAATTTATAAAATCCCCCGGTGCGAAATTAATCTATTTCGAACGAGTTGCGGACGAGTTTCGAAATTATTAGAGCGGTCCCGCACGCGCAACTATACTTTATTGCACCGATTCGCTCGCATAATTGGAAACGCATTATGCAATTAATCCATTGCGCAATTGCGAACGGCCAAATGATATTTTCAAACCGCAATTATATAGCGCTATATCCGCTCGCATTCTCTCTCTCTCTCACTCTCACTCTCTCGTTCCCTCACCAAACTCAAAATCGTTCGGGGCTTTATAGTGGCAATTTTGCCAATAGCTACAGCGTGTTTTTAATGGGTTCATTAAAAAAATTTAGCCAAATTATATATAGAGGATATAAAATGGGCGATTAGTTGCTTTTACAAGCGCCTTCGGATTTCTTATCTATATACCGGGGCAAAAAAGTTGATTCTTTCTTGCGTGTATACCGAAAGGTATATATAAAAAAGAAAAAAAAAGAAAAAGAATCACAACTATCCATTTCCGTTATTACGCCTGCCACCGCGGTATATACAATGCAAAGAACACCGCGCGCTAATTCCCCCGCCATAAAATTCCGCTCGTGTTGGCGAACCGTGTGCCGGCGTATAACCGACCGCGGAAACTCGCCCAAAGATCCAGATACGCGAATATGCCAAACGACCACGCGGCGAACCGAATAAAAAGAAATAAAGAGAGAGAAAAGCCAAAAGCAAAGTAAAATAATAGAGGAAAAAAAATTAGCTCGAGCAGAGAGAGAAGGAAAAGGTGAACACAACAGCACGAGAAATAACGACAAGCCCGCAACACGTTCCGCAAGCAAACCATTCGTAAAGCGACGGGGCGGTGAGGCGCGTCAGCTTTCCTGCTCTCTCCCTCCCTCTCTCTCTCTCTCTCCTGTACTCTCTCCTGTACTCTCTCGGCCGTAAGCCTAACGTAATTTGACGAAGCTCGAATTTAATCGGTCCGACAGGCGAACAAGCAGAATCAGTTAACGCAACACGACGAGCTTTCGTCATATATACCGTCGCTCAGCAGCCTCCAACCCCGAGACGTTTCTCCTCTGGTTTCTCCTCCTCCTCCTCCTCCTCCTCTCTTCCCAACTCGTGTATCCGCGGAAACGAGCTACTCTCCTGTTAAACTATTTTCGGTAGAGGGGAAGAGAGAGAGCAAACGGGCGCGCGAGTATATACACTCTGGCAAGCTTTCCGGTCTCACGCGACGCGTTTCGATTTATGTGCCGCATAAATCAAGCTCTCTTTCTTCCTCTTTCTCTCTCTCTCTCTCTCTCTCTCTCTCTCTCTCTCTCTCTCTTTCACTTTCTGTCGTAAGCTGCCTTTTTCTTTTCGCGTTATATATACCGCAACGAAACAATGCGTATTTTTGTACATGCCGCGCGAGCTTTATACTTAGCCCTCACTCGGCCTCTGAAAATAAATTTACGCGACATGATACATGCTATATATACATATAGGCGCGGTGAAAGAGAAGGAGAGAGAACGAGCGAGGTGTACATATTTTATGCGAAAGAGCTGACCAGACCTACTCGTCGTTACGTTGTCAAGATGACGGCGATAAACGATGCGCGCGTTTGCGCAATCTCGCTTTTGTACGCGTTTCTAATTATCGGAAATCGCTCTGCGCTTTTTTGTTGCGCCTCGTCGCCGTATATCCTGCACGCATTCAATCATTACGTGCAAACTGTTTAGGACGATATTGCGGTTGTCGCTTTCGACTACAAACGTTTCCGTGGGAATGAATAGCACATTATCGATTCGAAATTCTCGTTTTTTTTTTTTTTTTTTGTATATTTTGCAAATAAGCGGCGCGCTCATGTTTTATTTATATTTTATTCATTTTACTGCACACCACGCGAGATAAAAGAAAAAAAAAGGAACGAGTGTATATCTGATACACTGCATCTGGATAAATAACGGTTCTCAGTTGGATAATAAATATTTCGATTAAAATGTCAAAAAAGATTAGATTGCATGTGAAATAATGTTCGCTCAGACAGCAAAATTAGCTCTTGTCTTACCTGTAGATTTATGAACTGCGGAACTCTGTAAATATGGAGGATTATTTTTTTTTTCTCTTTTCGGTATTTGCTGATGCATATATTACCGGCTAATGACTTTCATTAACGAGCATGAAACTTGCTTTCTCAACTGCGCTTTTATGGAAAAAATGTTCACATCAAATTGAAAACAATTGAATGTGTAAACATTTTTTTTCTCAAGCATATTAATATTGAAATACAGTAAATAATTCTTTAGAATTTAGTCTTTTTTTATATTTTTGCGTCACAGTGCAACTATTTGCAATAGTAAAAACATTTTAATTTTTCTATGCTATTTCAAATAGGACGCCCGCGTATTTATTTTTATACGCAATGTTTTTTAAAACCAATTCGAATAATTTTCAAAGAATTTCAAATGGATACAAGCGAGATTCATTAGGTTGTAAATAGAAGCAAGCATTTAATAGTCGCTGCGGGATTCTCGCAAGCATTAATCCCGGAGGCACTAAAATCTTTATTTGAGAGATCTCAAAATGCCGACAATTTCAACACGGAGTAAATTATGAAAACACAAAATTATACAGTCGAAAGAAAGCAAGAAAAATGATCGTGATTTATGCGACCGGGCAAAGATAAATGTGCTCTCATATATATATTTCCCGCAGTCGCGTGTAAGAAATAAATCACAGAAAATTGTTATTAATATCTCAAGAAAGCGTTGTAAAATGTAGTATATACATATATACGTGTATATAACAATACACTGCTCGACCGCACTCTATATTTTAACTGCACACTCATACACGCACGCGCACACACGCACACACACACACACAGAAATAGAGCGATTTTTTAATCAGTTCTACTCGTTCTCCGCGAATTAACACGCTCGTAAATCAGAGAGCTGTAAAATCCAGTTATTGATTTTATACACCACCTAATGCGACCGTTTCCAAGTTACAACCGCACCGTAAAGATAATTTCGTTGCAGCGCTGCGCTCCTATATTATAAGCTGGCGCGGCACTACCCGATAATAAAATACATAATGCAAAGCTTCGGCCTCTTCATTTTTCGCGAAGATCAAAAGCGCGCCAAAGATAAATTTAAAATCCGAGGGGCTTATATCTCGGCACGGCTGAAGAAAAAAAAAAAGAAGCGCAAGAAACGAGAGAGAAGCTGCGCCTAAGTAAACGACGAGAGCAGTAGTTATTTCCACTATAAATTTGCTGCGCCAGGGGAAGATAATGCGCAATCGTGCATTCGTTTCATGAAACATTCATTCGTCCCTCCTCGCGCCCGCGCCACGGCATAAACAACATCAAAGGCGACTTTCGATTTTATCAGTATCCTCGCCTCGCTGACGACTCTTTTCAATTAGCACGGCTGCACGCCGGCGGCGACGATTCGCGTGAACTAACGCGCCGCTGCATTTAAGCGCATGGAGAGCCAACCGCGCGCAACCAACCGACAACTGCGCGCGCACGCAGACACACACACACACACACACACACACACACACACATTATTATTCGCTGTGCACACACGAAATCGTTCGGATGAAATATTTGCGGCTTTAGTCGGCGAAAGTCACCCTGCGAGGAGTGCGATATGCTCGCGCTGTATACGAAATTATATTTCCTAAGGTTGCTTTGTTGCGCTGCTGCTGCTTGTCGAGCCGTTTTAATGCTCGAAATGCGAATTATCTCCGCCACGTCCGTGTATATAATGGCTTTGGAGTGCGTTATATTGTGGTGTCGCGTGCGGAAGACCGTAATTATCAATATTTCATTAAAGCCGTAAGTGTCTTAATGAACGAAAATGGATATGCATCCTGCTTTTTAATACTTTCCACGCTATTCGGCTCTTCGTGTAAGACTAAAAGGCTTTTATTAATTATATAAAAATAGAATGTTTTTTAAAAGCATACATCCATGCGCGTGAAAAAATACCGAGTGTATTATTTTTTTAACCCAATCTGTATATTACCCGAACAATATTTCAATGTTCGAAAAAGAAATTTGGAATTTAAGCGCGACGAAATTTTCGAGTAACAATACGGCATTCATCACGAGACATAAAAGCCGAGAGAGCGCGGTGGGACTTGAAATAAATTAAAATTTTATTCCGGTAGCCCGACAACTTATATTGATGGCCATAGTCGTAATCATAAAAAAATATATGAAAACCGGTCTTTCTCTCGTTGTCTAGCTGAATTATATGGATGACTCTAAGAACACGTCTCGAAAAATATTTACCTACGAATCGGTAGATTACACACCGAAATCCACATAATCGTATACGTTAAATTATTCACGTTTCTTCTTCTTTTTTTTTGTTTTTATGGTCCAAGCGAAACGCACATTATGCTTCTCATCATAAATACGCATAATCCGATCGAACAACTTGGAGGCTTCGAATGACAAAAAAAAAGAAAACAAGCAGAAAAGAAGGAGAAACTGTCGTAAATTTCGTTCAATTTAAATCTTTCGCTTATAAAATCCACGATAATCCGCCAATTAAGTTACATTTCATTAGCTAGCGCGGCAGTTTATTACCCCGGCTAATACCACCATAATTACTTTCGGCCCATAATTCACTAAAGATAACGATCCGAAAGACAATCTATTATTGCTGCAAATGCTACAAGGCTTACTTGATAAACTAAATCTGTCCTCTCTCCTTTTCGCTCCCCTCTCTCTCCCGCTCTTATCCCTCTCGGGTTCTTTCGCCTACTCACGTATACGCGCGCGCGCGACAGTCATTTCCTCTCGCAAAGAGATATAATTAGCAGTAAATTTTCACGACTTGTCGCTCGCGTTCCCGCGCACGCCCACACGTATATACGCACACACGAGAGAAAGACTATATGGACACAGACAGTCTGCACGGGAGGATAATGGCTGCGCGCGGCGCGGCGCAACTCCAACGGTGCGTGTGTAGTCCTTTTTTTTGCCGCGCCAAATTTGCACCTCGGCCGCTTTTCTCTTTTTTCCTCTCGTCCCTCCCCGCAAGGCTTGTGAGTGCGCGCGCGCGGTCTTGTCAAACCAATTAATTTTATACCGCAGCGCGCCCACTGCACACCAGGCGTATATATATAGTTTTCTCTCGCCGCTATATGTACGAAACAACCGTGTGCACATGTGATTATTTCTTTGGTTTTTTTTGCGCTCAACGGTAGCTCGCGCACGCGAGAATTTCCGCTGAATCAATAACCAAGTCGATAAATCATTATTTTACGCTTGCCTTATACTCACAAGGACTCGAAAAACCTATATGCGAAAACTTATCGGCAAAACTGAGAGAAAACTGCACGTATCCATAATATTATAGTACAATCTTTGTATATCCTATCCGCGCGTTAGCAGCAATTGATACTTCCGTGTATACCGCATCCCACAAAATCGCACAATCGTTAAATTTCCAATCGAATCATAAAATCGATGCGTGGCTGCGTGTCGGCATTTATTTATTCGTCGCCGAGCAGCAGCAGCAGCAGCAGCAGCAGCGCGATAGGAGCAGGGGTAGGGGGGCTCAAAGCTCTATTACTGTCCGTCGCGTAGTATAGAGGATTAACCTTTCGGAGTCGAGCCGTCGTCGCCCATTCCCCTCTCCATCGTCAGCTCTCGCGCGCGCACTGCAATTCCGGAGCAGTATATAGCGAGAGCGGTGCAGCAGCAGCAGCAGCGCACGGCTGTACACGAGTTCTTGATCGATTGCCAAAGCGCTTAAATTATCTGGACTACTTTGACACTCGTACGTGCCAAGCGAAACGACATTAATCCATTAGAATCGCTCCGATCCGTATAGCTGTCTGCATAGCCTGGCGCATGCTATAGTCGTCAATTGGCACGTGTGTGCGTGTGTGCCTGTGTGTATGTGTGTGCAGTGCTGCAGTTTACGAGACTATACTCGCGACGAGGGAAGCCGATAGTCGACACTTCCACTCTCTCGCGTGCGCAGACTTTGGCATGCGCAACATCTGTATAAACACGCGGCCCCTATATACCTATACGTATGAGCAAAAACCCGAACCCAACCATCGAGATGTAACTCTCGCAAACAGCTCGCTAACACACACGCACACGCACACACACACACACACACACACACACACACATGCGCGCGCGCGTGCGAAAATTGTTTATAAGCTAAGAAAACACGGATTGGCGAGAAAGAGAGAGAGAGCTCACTGGAACAAAAACCGTATCAGCTCGTATATACAGAAAGAGTAAGAGAGAGAATGATGAGGGGGGAGGAAAGCACACATAGAGAGAAACGCATTAAAGAGTGACGTTTGTCAACGGAGAATAATGCGCTCGGCGGGCTTTATTCCGTCTGGAGATTTTATCGCCCGTACTTCACGCACGCATCATAAACCTCGCTCCATTTCAAAGGCTCTGCTCTCTGTGTGTGCGTGTATATGTACGTGTGCCGAGCGGCCGGTTTTATAGTGTCTCCTTTCGGCGTCGGCTCTCTTTCTTTGCCTCCCTGAGCACACTGCACGCAGCACAGCACCAGCACACAAGGCTTCTCTGTCTCGATCTCCACTGTGTGTGTCTGCGTGGTGTGTTAGTGAAGCGAGCGCGCGGCAGCGGCACGGGCGACCCGAGGAAAGACGAAGCTCAACACTCTAGCGCGCGCGCGCGCGACTTTTGCAAGCAATTTCGCAAGGAAGTGCTTTTTCAGGGCGTCGCGTCGCCTCGTATAACGTCTCGTTCTCTTCGATTAAGCCCCTACGCGGCTCACGTACAAATGTGACTTTGTGGCGCGACTCCTAAGTGTACCCCCTCTATCCCCCTCCCTTCGTAGTCCCACAGTCCAACAGGGATATACGCAAACTTTTCCGTTTAGTCCTCTGTGTGTGTTTGCGTGCATGGCTGGTGTGTGTGAGTTTTGTATAAGCGGCAGAACTTGCTGAGGCGAACATCTATCCTGCTGTAAAAATAGTTCACTAAAAATTGCGAGAAACTTCATGAAAAATTACTATAATATTCAGCAATGGTGAGACAGAGTCGCTGTTTACTAATTTTTAGTAGACAGTATAGTAAAATTGAAGTATGCTAAATTCTAGAAAATATTATTTTAATAATTAGTATAGCAATTTTTAATTTATTTACTCTTAATTATTACTATACCAGAAGAATGTTTTTAAAAACTAAAATAAATTTTGAATTCAATATACTACATGTTTTTCTATTTAATGAAGCGCGGAGAATTCTTATTTTCTAGAATTATCAAATTAAACCTGAATTCACATTCCATTTTTTGACATACTTATTTTAGACAATTTACTTATTCGGATTCGCAACGCATTTTTTATTTTAGATATCAAAGACGCTCGCCTGTTCTTGTTTTCGTAAACATATAAAACCACCTCTATAAATTTATAATACCTAACTTCGCTATACTGATGTATCGCTATATATATATACTTTAACGCATAATCGCATATAAGAGATGTTGTTGAAAGTTCTCTTATATACTAACCGAGTCAATTTCTAACCACTTGCGAGAGCCGTCATAAGCTGTG